>JARSSU010011452.1:0-66327 GCA_029619165.1 Eurosta solidaginis
CTTAGTCACCTTTGCTATATCGGCAAATATACGGAGAAAAAAGACTCTAAATATCGATAACGTGGATCGGATGTTACATGCGGTTTTGATACTGCAATTGGACGAAGTTGTTGAAAATTGTGCTGACTATATAATAGACTATATTACTGATTACTTTTTTTGGGATTTGGGATTAATGGCAGGGTTCTATGGCCATAGGGCCAGGTACAAAATCAAAATGGTCTTTCTAGATTGTCGTTTCATTTCACATGTTCCTCCGTTATTCACAATAGCTCCGTTATTCACAAAGCTCCGTTATTAAATAATATTTAAATTCTGTTATTTCTCGAAATGTAATTTTTTGGTTTTTAAATGGCACCATGCCAGGCACAAAATCCATAGTAATTTGGTTTTTATATGGCACCACGCCAATATGCGATCAATTATAAATTCACTGATTCATGTTGGGAGTGCAAAACCAGGGGGCCTACTCTGTATTGCGATGCGAAAGGCAGTGCGATGCGAAAATAAATTGCGATGCGAAAGGTAATTGGAACTCTGTAGCGCTATCGCATCGCTAACAATGTCGCTTTTTTATTTTTCGCAAATTTTTTGCTTGAGTATGCATCACTGACCAAACTCAAAGAAAGAGAACAAAAGAAACAAGGCGATTACAATTTCGGCAAACGATTAATTTTTGTTGAACAAATTAAAAAAAGGATTCTGTAGCATTATGGAACGATTTAAATGAAGAAAGGATTGATTTAAATGAAGAAATCCTCCCAGTTCAGAAATTGAACTGGAAGAAGTGAACGTGATAAATACAGAAAACGTGGAAAATCATAGAATGGGAAATATTGCTAGTTGTATCAGAGAACAAATAAAAAATGACATGATTTCAAATAGAAATGCTTTATAAAAAAGTGGTTTCGATTTAATTGTTATTTATTTATGTATTTTAAGTCCACTAGGATTACAAATTGTTGCTTTTGTGTTTGTTTTATTTTTGAGTTGTCCTATATATTTTTAAATGAATATAAAGATATCAATTTATAAAATCATCAATTAATACTTACATATTTGAACAATGCGAATGCCTATTACTTGTAGCAAGAAAAATGCGAAAATGAATGCTGTTTGACATTCGCTTTCGCTTTACAGAGTGCCGGCAATGCGAAAAGGGAGAAAAATTGCGAATGGGCAAAATGTGAATGCGAAAGTCAAAATATACATGCGAATGTCAAGATACAGAGTACCGATTTTGCGATTTCGCGTATTTTTTCTTTCGCATCGCAATACAGAGTAGGCCCCCAGGTCAGGAAGCATTGCATCTCCCAACTCCGCCAAAACACCAGAAGGAAGTACAAAGCCAACCTTGATGCCTACTTAAATTTTCAACTCAACTTTATTCCTTTTAATTTTGCAGGTGAAGGAAAGCTCCAGCAATTTAGATGTTGGTCATAAAAGGACGAAATCATTCATTGAAAGTGACAGTTTGAGTGTGTGGTGCGGATAAGTTGTTTCTGAAGAGAATTATGTTGAACAACGACAGGGTGAACTCACTGAAGAAAGAGATTTTTAGCTTTAAACAGAGGATTTAATAATACTGGGAAAAATTTAAGTTTATTCAATATGTTTTGTACAAAATCAAAGAGGTGGGAAATTTAGTTAGGAAACGGTTTCCGATTAACGTAATGGTATTCAGCAAAACAACAAGTGTCAACTGCCTGAGAGGATCATTGTGAATAAAACGAATGTGATATCTTATCTGTCGACTGCCTGACAGGATGTTCAATATGGCTTCTTTTTAGGTTTTTACATGGTGTTCAATATGGCGGCGCATAGGGCCGGCCATGGCAGAACGATACAAGGTGGCAGCATGGTGACATACCTACAAACATAAATAAAAATTCCATGTACTTTGTTTTTGTAAATTCGATGGACAAATGTCAAAATCGTACTGCGCCGGAAGTAGATGTATCAAATCAAATAAAAAAGTTTATAATCAGCTGTCCCACGCTGCCACCTTGTATCGTTCCACCATGGGGCCGGCTATCTTCAGCGGGTGATAGGAAAATATACAGAATGAGACAGCGATAGACAATAACAAATCAGGTGATCCATTCTATTGGTAATTTTAACGTCTATGCAGAAGTTATCACATTTGTCTTATCCACAATGGACAGGATGTTCAAGATGGCTGCTTTTTGGCGTTTTGACAGGATGTTTAATATGGCGGCGCATACGGCCCCCTATGTCCAGCGGGTGACAGAAAGGGATACAGGATGAGATCACAATAGTCACTTTAAATCAGGTGATCCATTCTATTTGTAATTTTGATGTCTATGACGAAGTTATCACACTTGTCTTATCCACAATGATTTAATGCTTAAATTTTTTAAAGGATCATTTTTCTTATGTTAATATTCTTTACATTTAATTTAATATACCATGTTTTTACATACAACGATTTTGCAGCGCGGAATACTTTCTCAGTATAACAAAACCGAGGATTCATGGCAGAAGTGGGTTGATATTGTGACGAATATTAGCAACACTAAGAGATACTACATCTCTAAGCCGATACTACGCAGTCACTTGTATTTGCATAAACAAGTCAATCATTATGTCTACAATATGTACATACAGCAGCGGAGAGATACTCAAAAAAAGCATGCAATCATCATGCATATATCTGAGATACTCACAAAAGTATGCAATCATCGGTGAACTAGTAAATTCTAGAAGGAGAAACGCCTACAAATATGCGAACGAGGAAACCGAAGAGTATAAAAGCAGCACAAGCTTAGGTATGAGCAATAAGTATGATTTAATCACGCTATTGGTTGTGAAGTGTTATTGTAAAGTACTTTCAAGTAGTCTATAATAAAGACCATTTTTGCATTATTGAATATTGGAGTTATTTATTCAACAGTTTAGTGATTCGAAAGTTAGCAGAAGATTTGGAATAAGCGGAATTTCCCTAAATTCGTTACAATATATAAATAGAGGTCAGCGATTTTGAAGCAATTTTATGAAAGAAAATTGAAATTTCGTTGGCGGTTATCAAAACGGCAAGGAATTAGTAAAGTGCGCAGCTGGTATTTAAAAACTAACAGCCTCATTCTGTTTGGCGAACGATACGCGCAACGAACGATACCTGCTTTGACGATATCGTGTGCTCATGGTATCTCTGAATCTTACGTTGCCGGTAGCTTGACGTCGTCGATATCAAGATCAAATTTGCCAACTCTGTGCACATATGTTTTGTTTTTGCCAACGTCCATAAAGTTTACCAAAATAAATGAAATAAAAATAAAGTTGTTAGTGAATAAATATAAAAAATAAAAAAATAAATGTAGGCGCGATAACCTCCGAAGAGATCTAAGCCGAACTTCTCTTCCATTTGCGTCGTGCTCCTCTTGATTTTCCCTACAAATTGGCCGGACGGGACCTACATGTTTATGCCGACTCCGAACGGCATTTGCAAGGCAGAAGAGTTTTCACTGAGAGCTTTTCATGGCTGAAATACACCCGGAGCGCTTGCCAACACTGCGGAGGGGCGACCCCCGCTTAGAAAAATTTTCTTGTAATTGAAAAACCTTATTTCGAAAATTTTGATGTTGCTTTGCCCGGGGTGCGAGACCGAGGGCATACGGTGTGGATAGGCGGAGCACGCTACCATCACACCACGGTGGCTCTATTAGTGTCCCAAGAAGAAGATTAAACATCCAAAGGCGGCTATTGAGATACCGCTCGAACGTTCTTCACTTATCGGACGCTAATAATATCTATATAATATAAATACAATTTTTTTTATACAATAATACCTTTAACTCAAATAACAAAGTGCAAGGCGCTGTATTGAAAATATCAAGAAGAAGCAATCAGCTGTTGGGATAACAACATCTGGTACTGAATTCGCCTTGCTAGATTCATCCAAGATGAATATATGCAAAGTGATGGCAAAGCGAATTCAACCCAATTCGCATTGCAGAAAAATGTCGAATCAAAAGGAATTGCACTGATTTCGATAACTGACGTATTGTTGTACCAAGGCGTTGGAAATTATCTAAGAGCAACGTGCTTATGGGTGACACCACGTGGAGCGCTATTCACCAAATTTTAACATTTGTTTAACAATTCTGCAATTCACTTACTTTCTTTTATTTTAACAATTCTGTTATTCACTATCTTTCTTTAACAATATTTGGCAGCGGTAACTTAGCTTAAACAACAATTTTAACAGTTCTCGTTATTCCACTAACTTTTGTTAACCACAAGACTCGAAAAAATAAATGCAGATGTTAGCGTTGTCGATTTGACAATTGGCAATAGCCGTATTTTTTAACACGCGCGGTATACGTTTCGTTGCGCGTGTAGTAAAAAACGCCTATCTTCGCTTAGATAATGCTTAGGAGACCCATCTAGCGGCTGTGGTTAAACAACTAGCTACAGCAACAGGGTGTACCGAAAAGCGGAGACGCAACGCTCTGATGGCCATAGGGTATAACATATAGCTGAATCAGTTGCGATGAATTGTGGACACACATATAATACATAGAATTAGTGTAGAGGGTGAAACAAAGACACATATTTCAGTTACATGTGAGGATAATGCGTATTGAAATTTAGTAGGACAAAATTCTATGCAGTATTATAAAGTTTAAGCGTAAACGGATATACGCGTGTAAAAATACGGCTAATATGTGGTTAGTCTATGTTGATGTTGTTGTTGTTATTGTAGCGAAAAGGTTGGGGAGTTTATCGATGTGATGGTCCTTTGCCGGATACAGATCCGGTACGCTCTGGTAACACAGCACCATTAGGTGATAGCCCGACCATCTCGGGAACGATTTATATGACCACATTAACCTTCAGGCCATTTGTCCTCCTCCCCACGCTACGCAGCCCTTGAATCTGGTATTTTAGTCGCCTTTTACAACAGACATACCTACCGCGGGTATATTCTGACCACCTAACACACTGGTGGCCTTTGTTGATGTGGTTGCCAGAACCGATGTTTTATACAAAGACAATTTTTAAATTTCAAGATTATGTAAATACCGGTTACGCTTTTTCACTGGGAACAACTGTTTTGTATGCAAAATAAATGATGCCGAGGAGTGATTCCATTTACAAAAACTTTCAACAGTATTTTTAATAGCAGTGTTTTTTTCACATAGTGTACATCTACATCGCGAGTAAAAAACACGCTTAACATCACTCAATGTTTAGAAGACCCATCTAGCGGCAATTTTTGAAGACTTGCGGCAATGGTATATAACTCGCTACAAAACGGGTTGCGATGAATAGCGGTAGGCATTCTCGTACATGCTTTTCATCCACAATTTTTCTTTAGTGTCTTTTTATCTTATAAAAGTGATGCAGTCTGCAAGCAACAAAAATTATCTCCCAAAACCGACATATTTACGTGCGCACGCTAAGAGCACCCAATTAATTAGCATGGCATTCTTTGCATGACGTTTGCGGGTAAGCGTCAAGCACCCGGCACGCACTCATATAAACTGCTAGCCAGCAAATGCTGGTGTATCCCGTCCCAGCTATTGGCCCGTAATCACAGTCGAAATAAAATAGTGTTTTATGGTTTAAACATGGTTCTAAATTAAATATCATTTTAAGTCTGTTATAGTCCACTTAAACACTATTTTATCTCTAAAAAGTATTTTGAATTAAAAAATGACATGAGCCCGCTTTAATTTTTTAAATAGGTTTTAAGTTGGTGGTCTGCTGTCAAAAGTTGCAAGAAATTAAAAAATTTGCTATTTAAACGCGATGAACTTAAATGGAAGTGAAAAAAGGCTTCCCCGACAAGCAAATATATGTCATGACTAATTTATTATACCTATTTAAGAGCGCACTCGATACTTTGTTGTTGCCAAAGCAACCCTGTCATGTCGAATGTGATTCTCAAGGAGTTTTGTTTAGTCATGAATCCTATATAGTTATGCGGTAAAGTGACTTTGCATAATTACGATCTTTTGAAGAGAATTAATTAATTAATTTATCCACTCAGTAAAATAAACACAAATACCCCACGAAAATGTATAGAAAGCGTTTTTATAAATACATCTGATACAAAACCAACGACTACTTGAGAAAACATCGAGTAATTTGCTTCGCAACAACAAAAGTATCGAGTGACGCCTCTTGACAAATATATACTCTTGCTATAATGCATATGATTGCCGTATTCCAGTGAGTTTTACAGCTCCGGCTCACGCTCAATTCTCACGGGAATGCTCTGGATCATTGAGAGACTTGAGAAGCAGATGTCGTGAATTTTCGCACACGTGAAAGGTGATAGGCAGATGTCGCCGCCGTTTTTCATTTAACTCATACGGCGAAAGGCTAAGCAGCGAAATCTAGTTTTGAAAAGTAGGTTATTAAAGGCAGCGTTGCAAACTAAAAAGAAGTAATTAACAAATTATCTGGCTCACAAATTGAACCAGACTTCTATCTGGATTTATCTGCTCAAATCGTTTTGTTGCCTTTACATGCAAATTATTTATCTGGCTGAGGATTTTGCCACCGGATGATGACTAATATGTTTGTGACGAAAATTACACAATCTAAATGTGCGACGGTTACTTGGCTCCACATATGCGAAATCTTTAATTAAGACTATTCCGCATTCAAAGATATTTGTGAGTTTTGATATTTTAGTGTTTTTTTGAGGAAAAAGTAGCATCTTATACTGATTTTGGCATTAGGTTTAGGAATGAATATTCAATGGAAGGAATTATTTACCACAGGCGTCGATTTTTAATACATGTCAAAAATTTCGGGAGAGGTGTCAAATGACGCGTTTTAATTTCGGAAGCAATAATCCAAAGGCGGCAAAGTAATACTTGTACTATGTCAAGATATTTTGCAAAAAACAAAAAAAAAGTTTAAGACTTTCATGTGGTTGATTTAATTTTGGTGATATTGTTGTACACAGAAAAGAATTAACTAAAAAGGCGTTTTCCGCAGTTTCGCATGCGTTTGAGGGTAATTATTCGGTTTTTTGTGAATATCTATTAATAAAAGAACAATTTCTTATTTCCGACTTCTAGTTATTGAATTACATTACAGAATTTTGAATTAAATTCTGCTGGCATATCCTTTTGTGCCTTTTATTTAAAGAAAGCGTGAAATAAAACCCGGAACACAACAAGAATTAGCAAACAAAATTTTTAAGGACTGCTGGGTACGGGCGCTGTTGTACTTCCCTCTTTTATCACCCTCTTAGTCCTTGTCATGATCGACTAGAGTTCAATGATTTTCTAATGTAAAAGGGACTTACACTTTGCAGTTCGATGTACAATGGCTCAACATTCTAGGTCACTTCTTTCCTATGGAAAACTATACTAATATCCCTTTATTTATGCTGACTTTGGGAAGACAACCTAAATTTGATTTAATCTGATTTTGATTGAATTTCCTACATACTTATTGGTATCGAGGTTAGACATATCCCTATTCGATTTCGGGTCTGTTAAATTAAACGGCTTTAACGGTTAGGGTCACCTAACATTTAAGGTTTGCATCATTTTGGCGGTCACATCTGTCTTAATGAAAACAACCTTTCTTTAGAACATTCTTACAAACTATATAAACTATTCAAAAGGAATATGAGTATATGAGTGAATCGCCTTGTGTTGTTGTTGTAGTTTAGGTTGCGAGATTTACATAATTTTTTAAGAACGAAATTAAGTAAATTGTCTTTAAATAAGTATGTTTATGTTCAATTAATATATTATTTACTCAATTTTAAATTGACGGCTGATAAAAAACAGCGAATTTTTACAAAACTTTTGCTAATAACTTTTACTCCTTTGCCAATTTTTATGGTATTGTAAAGTTTTTGTCAAATAAAAAATTACCATTTTTTATACGTGGAGTCAAGTAACCACGGTTGGAAGGAACAGGGAAAACTTTCAAAATTTTCTAAAAAATTTCTTCATAGTGCCACTCAGTAACTTTTTTCATGCGGATACCCTGTCCAGGCTTGTTTTAGTTGAAAACTGTGTTTAATATGTCTATGACAGACCAAAATTTTAAAATCCCATTTTTAATTTAGGCAAGATTTTAACTAAAGAGTATATTAGTCAGCGATTATGATTACAGGGAATTCTTGAGTAGCCTTTATTTACCTAGGGCATAGAGATGTGTCGAAGTTAACAATATTCGTAACAATATTTATTGATCATCCCATGGGCTACTAATTACTTCTTGGCATATCGGACACTTTCGATTAACACGCTCATTTTGGTAACTTCCAGTAATCGGTGATCACTAGAACTTTTAATTTAAATTTAAACCAACGGAAGCATTTACAAAAATAGTAATTAGAAGAGTTTTATATACCTGGTGTCTGAAGTAAGTAACGGGACCCCTTATTATTGAAGTGTTCTACGATCGCAATTAAAGCAAGTACATCACTCTCTGATTTTAACTATGTTGTTGTTCTCCCTAGAATAAAGGCAATGCAATGGCAATGGCAGCTTGTAGTATACCTCATCAGCAACAGAGCTTATCAAGGGTAATGTACTTTGTGCAAAAGCTACTACTTCAAATTTATGAAGACTTTGACGAGCATGAATTAGTTGATGTTACCTTTAAGACATCAAATCCAAATGCGTTGTAGCTGTTTATTTGTATTATCGTACATACCTAAATGAAGTAGCTATATTTACAGAATTACAGCGCATCGCCTGATTCTAGCGGCGGCTAGTCCTTATTTTAGACAACTCTTCAAAAGTGACAACGGTATATGCCCGCTTATAGAAATCCCCACCATCACAAGCGAAATTTTTGAGCATTTGGTAACATATTGTTACACCGGAGAAACGCTCCTTACACTAAACAATGTTGACGAAATGTTGAAAGGGGCTTTGTTTCTACAACTGGACGAAGCTGTGGAGAATTGTGCTGATTTTATAATAGAGAATATAAATGACTATACACTTCAGCGCGCATATAATCTAGACCGGGATATTCAGTGCGCAATTTTAGGTCAAAAAATAAAGGAATATGAAACTGGAAATTTTATGAGTGTAAGTCGTTGTAACTACCTAGTTCTTTATGGTGTATACTTTATATTCCCCATTGATTTCGCAGGTAATGCAAAGCAATGCTTTTTTAGATTTTGATGTTGGTAAGTTGCAAGCAATTATTGAAAGTGATGATTTGAATATACGTTGCGAGAATGATGCATTTGATGTGGTAAAACGTTGGTATGAACATAATGCTTCTGCGCGTAAGAGCCAACTACCCAATTTAGTTGCATGCCTACGACTAACACAATTTGATGCGGACTTCCTTATGACTAATATTTATTCATTGCCGGGTTGTGCAAATTTAGCATTGAAGGTAGTAGCCTGGAAAAGCCAGCCTTCGATTCGCTCTAAACTAACATTAAAGTACACAAAAAAACGTGAAGGACAAATTGTAATTGCTGAAGAAAAATCATTTTTGGCCCTTAACCTAGAGGTACATAATATTTAAAGTGAAGTGTTTAAAATATAATAATCACGACTATCTCTGCGTTGAAAGTTGCCTGGCAGGCTCCTCAGATCAAGGAGAGGTGTTATACACGTTTTTGTTTTGAGGATTGCTTAAATTAATTAATGATCTTCTTCACCACAGTCATAATAGCGGGACGAGAGTATGACACGAAAAATTGTAGAAAGCAATTTCAATATCGCTTATAAAACACAGTAGCTATTGAAATTTTTATTACCCTGCCAGAAACATCGACATACAAAGGATGCAAGCCAGGATAGCCCGTAGCTACCATGAAAGCGGTATAGTCATACTGATGTATAAAAACTTGGCAAAGAGGGATTTAAATACGTAACACATGTGTCAACCTGCCCCTGTCCACCTTCGTCATTCTGAAAAATGGCCAGGCTACTTCCGCTATTAAAATCTGGAGAACCAGGTAACAGGATTATCTTTTCGCCCGTTTTAACGACAAAGACACTCTCCGAAGGCTTTGGGGAGTGTTATCGATGTTGATGAACCTTTGCCGGTTATATATCCGGTAAGTTCCGGTAACAAAGCACCATTAAGGCACTATCCCGACCATCTCGGGAACGAATTATATTTCACGATTCGTCAAGCGTAGGTGAGGTTGACAATTGGGTTGGAAAAGCTATATATTGCTCTGGCAACCACTTGACAGGGTTGCGTTTCACATCGCCTTTAATCAATTTGGTATTTTAGGCACACTTTCCGCGGGTATATTCCAATTCCCCTAACCCGCTGGGGGCCTAATCGCCCGTTATCTCTCCTACGCCGATTCTGCACAACGAAACTCCCAAATATCGACCATATTGGACAACCACGTCGATGGCACTACACTACCGACTGTTTTACACTCAACAATACTGGGTGTGACTTTCGACCAGGATCTTCAGATATATTCATGCGTCCGCAATTGTATCTAACATCCAGAGCCGGAATTAATATCTCTTTCTCCGGATTAATACTCTCCTAAAAGTTTATAAGTCCAAAGCTTTCTCCAAATTTTTTAGGCAATAAAATTTGCAGTTGCAACTTCAACGAAAGGCGATCAATGGCATGCATTGTCTTAACACATGAGTAAACTGCATTTTAACTTGTGCGATATATGAGGGATGCGCTTTTTATATTTATCTATCCTCTTTGATACTATTACTCATGCCCTTGAGGCTCATTTGCAGAGCTACAAGTCATCTTTTTACCCTTTAGTTAGCGTTCAAGTGTTGCGAAACGTAGCAATTTTTCGCACATTTTTATATTAACTATGAGTTATAAAGATAACTTGTCATTCTGGAAGAGAGCCTACAAGAGGTAAAACATTTGAATATTTCCGTTGGAGTACTTATCTTTGCGAGGAGTATTAGTCCAGTTCATTGCAGTCTTGCTATATCATTTTTACTGTTGATGTTTCCGTCAGGGTAATATTTGGAGTATTAATAAAAACCTGCTAAGCCCTATTTTTGTTGTTGTTGTTGTTGTTGTAGCGATAAGGACACTCACCGAAGGCCTTGGAGAGTGTTATCGATGTTGATGGTCCATTACCGGATGCAGATCCGGTACGTTCCGGTACCAAACCCGACCATTTCGGGAACGCTTTGGAATGACCACATCTGACCTTCTAGGTAATCACGCCCTACCACCCCTAGATCCATGAGGAGTTCGGGGTCGCCAGAGCCTCGGCTGTTATGAAACAGGAATCGCCACGGATAGGTGAGGTTGACAATTGGGTTTGGAGAATCTATATATTGCGCTGGCAACCCCTTGAAAGGGTTTCGCTACACAACTCATTGAATCTATTTGGTATTTTAGTCGCCTCTTACGACAGGCATACCTACCGCGGGTATATTGTAACCCCCTAACCCGCTGGGGGTGCCCTATTTTTGTCTTCTAAACTGACAAGATAAGTTGTTGTTATTGTTGTATTAATGATAAAGGCACTCGCCGAAGGTTTTGGTCGAACACTAATGGTTATTTTAATTTAAATTCAACTTTGCAGAGAGGTGTTATTTTTCAGTATAATGATAACGAAAATTTATGGCAAAAAAGGTTTAACATAAAATCGAAGTCAGCGATTTTAGAGCATTTTCCTGAAAGAAAATTTAATTTTCATCGGAGGTTATCAAAACGGCAAACGAATTAATAATGTACGCAGCTTGCATTTAAAATTAAAACATTTCAGGAGTTGCCAGTAATGAATGGCCACGATCTGGTCATTGTGTTGTAATATTAAATGAAAATATCTATGCCATCGGTGGATATTCAGAGGACAAAACAACCTTACAAACAGTGGAAATGTAAATATTTTTTGTTAAAATAATGAAAACTAAAAATGAACCAAAATCTGGAGTATTTAACTAACATACACTTCCATGTTTATGTAGGTATTCCGTTTCTAATGGTTGGAAGTATGTTAAAAGTATGAGCAAACCACGCCATTCCGCTGGGGCAGTTGTTTTAAACAATAAAATTTATGTAATGGGTGGATGTAATAAAAATAATTTAAAGTCTGTTGAATGTTATGATTCTGTTACGAATACTTGGACTCATTGTGCTGATATGAATGCAAAGCATTATTACCCTGGTGTTAGTTTAAAATTATATTAAAATTTTTTAATTGTTATATTTATTACATTTTAGGCAACTGTGCACAATGGACAAATATTTATATTAGATGAATCATACTCTAGCCCATCGGAGCGTTACGATCCCCAGAGAAAGAAATGGACTAAGGTTAAATGGAATATACAAATTTATAATGCAATTTTCAAAATCTTAACACACATCGTTCATTTTTTTTATACTAGATTTGCCATTTGGGTATGAATTATGGTTGTGGAATTGGTTCAATTTCCTTTAAAAATCAACTGTGGGCTATTGGTGGCGAAGATTCGAATGATGTTTCAGTTTACGATGAAGAAGAAGACGAATGGATCGCTAAGAGGCAAATGCCTGCAGCTGGGCGTTATTATTGTTTTACTGCAACTTAAGTTCTGTGGTCACAAGCAATAACATCCTAAGCGCTATATTTGTATATATCACTTACGTGATTTGCTATGTCCACAGAATTTTACTTAAAACTAAATCAACAAAAAAGAGAACTGATTAATAAAGTAATCTTTATCTCTACTAATTTATATTATTTAAGGTTTCTGTCCTCTTTGTTATTCAATTATTTATTTATTTAAATAATTTTCCTAGCAGAACAATTTGGTAAATTATTTTGGTACTAGTCAAGAATTGTAAATTGTTAAATTTGAAATGAATTAATATGACAATACAATTAGCATTTAATAATATGTCCCGACTAAAAACTGTTTAATCAATTCTGCGATCAAAAGAAGGCTCGAAATCGACCCCCTCTTATGAGTGAAATATGATTTATTGAAAAAGCAACAACAAAATGTAAAGCGATCACAAAAAATAATTAAAATAAGATTCCAAATAGACTCTTAAATGTCTCGAGAAAGAATCGCAAAAGCTTTAAAGCACACTTATAAATTATTCCCACAAGACTCATAAATGATGGTAAATATGACTCGAAAAAGACTAAATACTGATTAGAAATATAGGTTAAAAGAGGCTCACCAAGTGTAGTCGCGCGTAGGGTACCACTTTCTCCCGAAGAGGGAGTCTTTTCTTATCAGAAAATGAGCACATATATGCTTTTTTTGATCATGCTGGAGACTCGAAAAAGACTCTAATATGATTAATAATTTCAAAACATGCTGGGTGGGTATTTACTAAATAATTACGGTTTTTGTGCTTTCCAAAATGTTATATATATAAAAAGTGGGCGTGGCTATCATCCGATTTCGCTCGTTTTCAATACCAATCTATTCTGGGTCCAGATAAGCTCGTGTACCAAATTTGGTGAAAATATCTCAATTTTTACTCAAGTTATCGTGTTAACGGACAGACGGACGGACATGGCTCAATCAATTTTTTTTCCACACTGATGATTTTGATATATGGAAGTCTATATCTATTTCGATTCCTTTATACCTGTACAGCCAACCGTTATTCAATCAAAGTATATACTCTGTGTGCAAAGCACGCTGAGTATAAAAAGCAGTTGGTCAACAGTTGTGTGTTCCGAACGCGCACATTGGTAGCCGGAGATCACTGATCATTTTATGGTTTATTTAAAACAAACAAATACACAAACTCACTTCAGTTCCGAGATTTTTCAGCCGCAATCCGTAGATATCACCTCTAAGTTTATTTACGCGGTTCATTCAAGTAAGTAATTTAATAGTGAATAGATATACATAATGATTTAGAATTTAAGTTTAATCTTCCGATCAACGTATTTCCAGCACAATGGCAATGGCAACTAGTTATGCAACAACACGACAACGCTTGCCAGTAGCGGCTGCTGATGGTGTTAAGTACTACATGGAAAAACTTTTGTTACAACTATATGAACACTACGACGAACAGGATTTAGTTGATGTAACGTTTAAGTTATCAAAACCAACTGCATTGTATGTAAATATATGGTATATAAAAAACGTACAACTAAAATTCTTAATTATTCACAGAATAACAGCGCATCGCCTGATTTTATCCGCAGCAAGTCCTTATTTCAGAAAACTCTTCAAAAGTGAGCAAGGCATTTGTCCACTTATTGAAATAGCCGATATCGATAGTGACACATTGAGCGTTTGATAACATTTTGTTACACCGGAAAAACACTTGTAACGCTTAACAATGTGGACGAAATGTTAAAAGCCGCTATGCTATTGCAATTAAATGAAGCTGTTGAGAATTGTGTTCACTTTATAATTGAAAATATAGCTGATTACACATTGCAGCGCGCACGTAATCTAGAAAGTGAAACACAATGTGATATTTTAACTCAAAAGATTTTGGAATATGAGAT
Source organism: Eurosta solidaginis (assembly GCA_029619165.1). NCBI lineage: Eukaryota > Metazoa > Arthropoda > Insecta > Diptera > Tephritidae > Eurosta > Eurosta solidaginis. The sequence continues at coordinate 14,393 of JARSSU010011452.1, forward strand.
ACGGAACTTTCTCAATGTAATTTGATTTGTTAAATAAGTCTTCTTTGTAATTGTGCTCTATTTTGCAGGATATTGAAAGCAACCGATTTTTAGATTTTGATGCTAAAAAGCTGCAAGTAATCATAGAAAGTGATCATTTATGTGTACAGAGTGAGCGTGATGCTTTTGTTGTGGTAAAACGTTGGTATGAACATGATGCTTCTGCGCGTAAACATCAATTACCCAATTTGATTGCATGTCTACGGCTAACACAATTCGATGCGGATTTTATAATGACCAACATTTTCACTTTGCCAGGTTGCCATGTTATGGCATTAGAGGCGTTAACGTGGCGTAGTTATCCTACTGCACGTTGTAAGCTAGCATTAAAATATACAAAGGTACGTGCAGGACAGACATTAATTTCTGAAGAATTGTTCCGGGCTTTTAACTTGAAGGTAAACATGTTTGTTGCATATGCTTCTATAATACATATATATGTACATGTATTTCCTCTCCATAGTCAATCCTATTCAGATAAATGAGTACGGCTTAGTTGTCGTTGTTGTTGTTGTAGCGATGAGGACACCCCCCAAGACCTTGGGGAGTTTTATCGATTTTGATGGTCCTTTGCCGGATGCAGATCCGGTACGTTCCGGTACCAGGCCCGACCATCTTGGGAACGATTTCCCTGCAAAAATCTTTGGATAATGTGGTCCACTAGAGTACTTACCATTATACTCCACTGTAATGCAGCAATGGACCAACTCATGTTTCTACACGAACATATTGTAAGCCGATCATTGCTCGTTTTTAACGATTGTAATCACTACACGATGTTTATTGGACTGTGGGTACTCCATGGATTACTCTGATGTAATGCGGAGCTGGAGTATATGGTCCAGTCCTAGGACATCGCAATGTTAATTGCACCATATTTTTTGTATGATTTCTGGTTAATTTTGGAGCACTCGGTTGGTCCATAGCGAGTACTCCACACATGCATGCATGGAGTACCCGCGATTTTTGCAGGGTTGTTATGACCACATGTGATCTTCTAGGCCATCGCGCCGTCCCAACCTTCTCGATATATGAGGAGCTCGGGGTCGCCAGACCCTCGGCTGTTAATGAAACAGTATTCGCCACGGATAGGTGAGGTTGACAATTGGGTTTGGAGAAGCTATATATTGCTCTTGCAACCTGAAATGGTTGCGCTACACAACCCCTTGATGTATGCCTATCCTTATTCTCTCTAGGGACTGCTTACATTCTAACACGCATTTAGATGCTGTGCTATGCGAGCCTTAATTGCTGCTTGACTGTTAATATAAAAGTTAACAGGATTGCAGCTTGGGCTATCTTCCAGGGTTTCTACTCCTTTGGTTACGGCTACTATTTCCGGTTGGAAAACGCTACAATAATCCGACAGCCTGTAGGATCTGTTTATTTCCAGATCAGCACAGTATACCGCAGACCCTACTCAAGCTACAACAAAGCTTTACAAAAAAACGTAAGAAGCAACCATTTCTATTATTATTTTTAGTCTGAGATTTGCATAAGGTAGGACGGCGTTCATGCAAATGTACTCAAAGACACATTTTTGAACTCATTGATGCAGTCTATAGACCTGTTTTCAAACTTCTGAGCTGAGCTTTTTGTAGAAACGCCTGTTGTTGTTGTTGTAGCGATAAGGACACTCCCCGAAGGCCTTGGGGAGTGTTATCGATGTTGATGGTCCTTTGCCGGATGTGATCCGGTACGTTCCGGTACCAAGCCCGACCATCTCGAGAAACGATTTGTTATGACCACATGCGACCTTCTAGGCCATCCCGCCCTCCCATCCGCGAGATCCATGAGCAAGTCGGGGTCGCCGGAGCCTCGGCAGTTAATGAAACAGGATTCATCAGGGATAGGTGAGGTAGACAATTGGGTTTGGAGCAGCTATATTTTGCGTTGGCAACCTGAAGGGTTGCGCTACTCAACCCCTTGAATCTACTTGGTATTTTAGTCGCCTCTTACGACAGGCATACCTACCGGGGGTATATTCTAATCCCCTAACCTGATGGTGTAGAAACTCCTAAAATTGTTTTGCTACATATGTCAACGATGTCTGCTTGCCAAATATTGTAAAAAAGAAGAGAAGCGTGGAAAAGAGATTATTCAGATGTTTGCATATATTGTCAGAATCAATTTCTGCAAAGCACATCAATCAGTCTTTTCCAGCGCATAAACTCGAGAAATATTGAAAATTCGTGTATTCTTTTTCTTGTAGCGATAAGGAGACTTCGCAAAGGGTTTGTGCAGTTTTATCGAGATATTTAGCTCTAAGGTGTTAGCCGGACTATCGCAGGAAGGACCATGTTAACTTTTTAGGCCAACCAACTCCTTTCTTCCTTGAGGAACTCGTGTTCGCCACAGCATCATCTAAATTAGGTTGACAATTGTGTTAGAGAAGCTATAAATTGCGCATGGCAACCACTGGGAAGGGTCTTGTTCTGCTATTTGCTTTATTAAGCTCTCTAATTTTATTGAACTACGTAAATATGTATGTATGTAATTGTTATTTGAATCCAATATAAATTATATTTTTTTTTACAAAAAAATTGCAGAGTGGCACCATTTTCAAATATAATAAATTCAAGATTTATGGCAAGAATGGGCTGCAATAAAAATAGATCTCAGCGGTTTTCGAGCAATATTTATGAATGGACATTTAATTTTCACTGGCGGCTGTCGATATAGCAAAATACTTAACGAAGTACGCAGTTGGAGTTTAAAAAACTCAAACGTTTCAACAGTTGCCAACAATGCAGCAGCCACGTTGTAATCATAGTGTTGTAATATTAAATGAACAAGTCTATGTTATCGGCGGAAGGAACAAGAAAGGAAGTTTAGGCTCAGTAGAGAGGTAAGTCTGCATGTGGTATGTATATTTAAATTCATAGAGATAGCCACGGCTGAGTTTAAAGACGCCCTATCTGAGAATACTTTTCAAAAACACCTTGTTTTGGCTTTTTTTTTCAAAAACTCCCTACCTCAGAAGTCGGTTGAAGAACATCCTATCTCACAAGTATCATAAACGGCCCAGCTAATGTATTGAATTTAAGCTGACATAGTTCTTAAACCGAATTATGAGATAGACCGTTTTTGAAACCAATTTTGAAATATAGCGTTATTCGAAAGTTTTCTCAGATATGAGGTTTTAAAATGGCAGCCGAGATAGGGTGAAGTATTGATATCGATTTACATATTTTCACCAAAAACTGTTTTTTTAAGGTATACCAATTGTAATGAATGGAAGTCTGTAAGCAATATGATTACACCACGCTATTCCGCTGGCGCAGTTACATTCAATAACAAAATTTATGTTATGGGTGGATGTAGCGAAAATAATTCAAGATTTGGATATGGTGATATTCGTTTAAAATCTGTTGAATGTTATGAACCCATAATGAATAGGTGGACTCAATGCGCAAATATGAATGGAGATCATTGTAATCCTGGCGTAAGTGCAGAAGTATGTTTAATAGTTTGTATAAAGTTAAATAACCAATATATTTCAGGTAACTGTGCACAAAGGAAAAATATTTGTATTAGGTAGTTGGACGTCATCAGCTTGTGGAACAGTGGAATGTTACGATCCACTAAAAAATGAGTGGTCTTATGTTAGTTGAAATACATATACATATGTGGCCTGGAATCATGAAAGGGACCTATTGTGCGAAAACAAGTTTTCGAGAAAAACGTGTTTAAAGTTTTTGTTTAGCTTGACTCTGTGTAGCGGCTGGCCGTTGTGAAAGTGTTTTGTAATTAAAATTTAATTAACTTCCCGATAAGCTACAAGCTTAAAACTTGGAAAATAGTTCAGAACCCTATGCCAATGCAATAATAAGAAAAAAATCTCCGATAGGTGGCGCATGGATATAAATATTTGAAAAAAAGCGTATTTGTGGTCGGCCTTGGCTTTAAATGAGAAAGAAAGATAGAAAACTGTCGTTCGTTCCATTGGAAAGAGCATTAAATTTCCTATAAGAATCACCCAAAAAGTAAACAACGGTATTTTCGCACAATAGGTCCCTTTCATGATTCCATGTCACATACAAACTATTATACATATAAACTATTTACTAATTTTAAAAACCTAAACACACAACACTATTCTTTTTTTAGATTTGCTCATTGACAATGGAATATGGTTGTGGAATTGGTTCCATTTCTATTGGCAATCAACTGTGGGGTATTGGTGGCGAAGGTTCGAATTGTGCTTTACTTTACGACGACGAAAGTAATCAGTGGATCGCTAAAAGACAAATACCGTGGCCAGGTCTTTACTACTGTTTTACTGTGTCTAGAGCTTCATTTACAAGTTAGAAGTAGATTAAAAAATTGAATAAAAAGGCATTCCTTATACGTCTTAATGACAATGTTGAGCTATTTCGACTTTGTTGAATTGTAATAAGTTAATTTAAAATAAAATTACGAAGTTTCAACACCCAGAAAGAATTATTAGTAGAAGGAATTATTAGCTGTATTAGTGTAATGCACTGACGACTTTGGGCAGATCTTTTTCCCTAAGTAATCCTATATTTCAGAAGTGGAATAGAATTGTAGTGAAAAACAAAAACAAAAGCAATTAAAAACATTGTTGTTGTTGTTGCAGGGATAAGGACACTCCCCGAAGGCCTTGGGGAGTGTTATCGAGTTAATGGTCCTTTGCCGGATGCAGATCCGGTACCAAGCCCGACCATCTCGAGAGGTTTGCTATGACCACATGCGACCTTCTAGGCCATCCCGCCTTCCACCTCCTAGATACAAGAGGAGTTCGGGGTCGCCGGAGCCTCGGCTGTTAATAACAAGATTCGCCACGGATAGGTGAGATTGACAATTGGGTTTGGAGAAGCTATGTATTGCGTTGGCAACCTGAAAGGGCTGCGCTACACAAACCCCTTGAATCCGGTATTTTAATCGCCTCCTACGGCAGGCATACATACCGCGCGTATATTCTAACTCCCTAACCCGCTGGGGGAATTGAAAACGTTCGTATTCATATTAAAATTTCTGAACGAAAATGAACGGCCTATTATTTACCCCCCTTTAAATCACCATACATTTTCGTATCGAATACCGAATACGACGCATTAACGCTAACATAAACTCAACTATATCAACAATAATAAAAAGCAGTTATTTGCATAGTGAGCATAGGAAAACTTTAAGCCTCATAAGGCCAAGTAGCAAAAGAATATTAACTACATAAAAAAGCGATAGAATTACGATTATTGTAGAAGAAAATATCTACCGATTTAATTTTGTAATGATGCAATTACTGGTGGTGTTTTTGCTCTTGGGCATAATTGTACCAGTAATGCTCTTGTTGTAGTAGTTAAAAGCTATTGCAACATTGCAGACGAAAATGTCGAGAATAAAACCAAATAAGGAAGTATAAGTTCGGGTGGAACCGCATATTAAATACCCAGTTGCGGCTCCTCTGCATATAACACAGAGGGGTAGAGAAAGACGTCTGCGATGTAAATGACAGGCGAATCGGTTGAGAACGGATCGTATCGGAGTTCTCTTGCAGCACCGAGACATCCGGCTGCTGGAGCACCCCAACGAATGATAAATTGCAGAGATATAAAGGATTTGTAATATGGAAAAAGATGAAGTCGCACTTGTAAATTAGGAGAGTAATTTTACAAATTTAGTTAATGTAATTTTGTGATTTACGCACCGGCGGAAGCTTATCGCTGACTAAGGCATATACAAAAAATAGGCAAAAGGACCCTAAATCTTGATCATTGCATTGCAACAAAAAAAATATTAATAAATTAAAAATGAAAATGGGTTTAAAGACTACAAACCGTGCAAAATCACGATTCCGAAAAAATGTATTCTAAGAAACAATTGGGTCCAAAATGTCTGAAAATGGTTTAAAAGACAGAAACTAGTTTGGAGTCCAACAGAAAATGTTCAGAAGGAATGACCGCGAAAACACTGCTAAGGTTTAGACGAGTAATATAGATATTGCCATCCTTTGTCGAATATTAATCTGGTACGAATAACGATTTTTTCACTTCTCGACCCTTAAGATTCGTGCATTTAACAGGCATGCCTTACGACGCCAATATTCTAAGCCTATGAATACAATAGGTTCTTACATATCCTGGGGGCTTACTCTGTATTGCGATGCGAAAGAAAAAATACGCGAAATCGCAAAATCGGTACTCTGTATCTTGACATTTGCATGTATATTTTGACTTTCGCATTCACATTTTGCCCATTCGCAATTTTTCTCCCTTTTCGCATTGCCGGCACTCTGTAAAGCGAAAGCGAATGTCAAACAGCATTCATTTTCGCATTTTTCTCGCTACAAGTAATAGGCATTCGCATTGTTCAAATATGTAAGTATTAATTGATGATTTTATAAATTGATATCTTTATATTCATTTAAAAATATATAGGACAACTCAAAAAACAAAACAAACACAAAAGCAACAATTTGTAATCCTAGTGGACTTAAAATACATAAATAAATAACAATTAAATCGAAACCACTTTTTTATAAAGCATTTCTATTTGAAATCATGTCATTTTTTATTTGTTCTCTGATACAACTAGCAATATTTCCCATTCTATGATTTTCCACGTTTTCTGTATTTATAACGATCACTTCTTCCAGTTCAATTTCTGAACTGGGAGGATTTCTTCATTTAAATCAATCCTTTCTTCATTTAAATCGTTCCATAATGCTACAGAATCCTTTTTTTAATTTGTTCAACAAAAATTAATCGTTTGCCGAAATTGTAATCGCCTTGTTTCTTTTGTTCTCTTTCTTTGAGTTTGGTCAGTGATGCATACTCAAGCAAAAAATTAGCGAAAAATAAAAAAGCGACATTGTTAGCGATGCGATAGCGCTACAGAGTTCCAATTACCTTTCGCATCGCAATTTATTTTCGCATCGCACTGCCTTTCGCATCGCAATACGGGCCTACTCTGTACCCTGATCGCCGTCATTTGTTGGCACTTTGTAACGTAACCTATCAGGAATTCCATAAGTTGGCAGCAACCATATATCTATGTCGCTCTTAGATTGATTGCATCATAAGCCTATCCCATCTACTGCCATTCTTCAGCTTCCCAGTTTCCTCTGCGCAAAATATTGGATGGCCAAGGAGATTATGGCGGAACTATTTGTATTCACAGGAAAGCGTGTTTTGAGCCCACTCCCAAACAGAGGCCTTCCCGTTAAGTTTAAGTTTTTGCTTTTAGCATTTGTACGCATCGAGAAGCCGGTGCGGAACAGCTGCACTACGAGCTAGGTTGTAAGAACCACCTTCAAATAACTATAGCCTCAGTAGCCTACAGGAAGTTCAGTGCACTGCTTGCTTCTCTTACCTGCCGCACAGCATCTTTGGATGCCATTTTAAACCTGGTTCCAATTGGCTAATGTAGGCAGACTCAAGGAGTTGTGCAGCGAAATGTATAGCTTCTCAAAGCACATTGTCAGCCTCACTTTCGGCGATGTGAATATATGCGTGTATTATACACATGTTTAGATAGCGCCGCTCTGCCGATTCAAAGTTTCGCACGGAAGGGATGAGGGGTGGTTAGACCTAGAAGGATCGGTGTGGTCATATTAATTTGTTCTCGAGATGATTGGTCTAGTACCAACGAAGATCGATCACATTAGTATGAAGAGATACCTAGCCAAAGTACAGAGAATGATCGAAAGCTGACATCCATAGACCTATCGAATTGTATACTGCCCCTAGGTCTGTAGACACGCATACGGAAAAAATGGCTATTTTGCATAGTTTTTTCAGTATAATCCTGTTAAATCTGTCATATTTAAATGATTGTATGTGCCGACCAACTAGCGAAGCGGGGTAGAAGGCTCGAGGGGTAGAAAAAATCGTTTCCGAGGCAATCGACCTAGTGTTAGAAGGTGCTAGTACCGGATTCATATCCGGCAAAAGACTGCTCTCGGGGTAAGATCCTCTGCAAGTCACTAATGAGAAGTTCTCGGGAGGTTATCTAAAACACAGATCGGAAAAATACTTGATTATACCAAAAACCTTGCCTGCTTGAAGCCTATATCCTTATCAAGATTTATTGGGTTTCTACGAGTTCTGTGTGTTCCTTTGGCCGCTTTTCTACCTTTCTGTGCACGACCACAGCCGGGTATAACAAAAAAGAGGCAGTTAATAAGATGAGAGAGGAGAGGAAAAAGGAACGAAAAATACTTTCAAATTGCTTGGGCGGCTATGAAAACGTTTGGCTAAAATTGGGTATTGCATAATGACTGACAAGACCATTAGAGTGCATATATATATGGGGTATTCCATCCCATTTCGACCAATTTTGAACCCGATCCCTTTAGAATTGGCTGAAAGTTTTTCTTCTTTTTCTACCTTACTAAAGACATTTTTCTGAATTTTTTCATCCAACTCAAAAAAAGTTATGAATTTTTAAAAAAACACCGTTTTTGTTTTCAAAATGCTATAACTTTTTCAAAAATTGACCGTTTGGGATCTTTTTTTTTAAATTTGTTTTTAAATGTACTTTTTGGGAAAAAATACAAAAAAATTTTTAAAGTTTTTTTTTAATTTTTCAGTATTTCGAGATTTTTCGAATTTCGCCATTGTTTTTTTCTCATAAAAAACTTCAATCAATTCTGCAATCATCCCCACTAATCCCGGAGTGGGCCGATTTTTTTATATTTTTTTATCTAATTGAAAAAAAATTTTCAAAAATAAATTTTCTTTTTTTATCAATTTTATTTATATAACAAAAAAATGTAAGAAAATGATTTTTAAGTACTCTTTTCTATTTGTTACTTTATTTTTAGGAAACTTAAATGTTTACTGTGTCAGTCAATAATCCTGGTTATTTTAATCGTAGATTACCATAATATATAAAGAAAAGAAACTTAAAAAGCATTTTCTTACATTTTTTTGTTATATAAAAAAAATTGTTAAAAAAAGTTTTTATTTTTGAAATTTTTTTTTCAATTAAATAAAAAAAAATATAAAAAAAATCGGCCCACTCCGGGATTAGTGGGGATGATTGCAGAATTGATTGAAGTTTTTTATGAGAAAAAAAAATGGGGAAATTCGAAAAATATCGAAAAACCGAAAAATTAAAAAAAAACTTTAAAATTTTTTTTGTATTTTTTCCGAAAAGTACATTTAAAAAGAAATTAAAAAAAAAGATCCCAAACGGTCAATTTTTGAAAAAGTTATAGCATTTTGAAAACAAAAACGGTGTTTTTTTAAAAATGCATAACTTTTTTTGAGTTGGATGAAAAAATTTGAAAAAATTCTGAAAAACGTCTTTTGTAAGGTAGAAAGGGGTTCAAAATTGGTCGAAATGGGATGGAATACCCCATATATATATGCACTCTAATGGTCTTGTCAGTCATTATGCAATACCCAATTTTAGCCAAACATTTTCATAGCCGCCCAAGCAATTTGAAATTATTTTTCGTTCCTCTTTCCTCTCCTCTCTCATCTTATTAACTGCATCGCTTACTCGCGAAAATGGCTTGTTAACTCTTATTTGCAGCCAACTATGAAATGTTTACAGTTTATTTTTCTCCATTGTGCATCTTGTAGTATGCAGCGTATTGTTGTTATTTCTACACCCGTAATGGAGCCAGTAATTGAGTGCAATTGAAGTGTTGCATTTTTATTTAATGCTTTGTTATTCTTTAACATTTTTTCACTCTCCCTTGAGGGTCATTAAAATTTCTATGAACTTGTATTAAATTGGGATATACTGTAAAGAGACTAAATCCCATTCGAATTGATGGGATACTATTCCATCCTGAGCTTTGTAATGTCGTAGTAGGCTCTTACTTTGAGAGAGCTGATTGTGAATTGAGTAGGTACATACTTCCGTATCTTTATCCCATTTTGGACTTATAAAAATTTCATCTATCTGAATGATCTATAGAGGTCATTTAAACATCAAACTGAACTCGGTTCTCATAAGATAGTCCAGGTCGTCCACCTCGTGGTGTTGACGGCCTCAAATTTCCACTCAATATGCCAATAAATGTAGTTGCTTTCACTTGAAACGATTTTCCGTCATCTCTTCTCATGCTTGAGTTGTAACAAACCGGATTCAGTTATGTGCCATCTTCAGTGTAATTTGATGTTTTTATCTTAAGGCCCAGTATTTTGATCAACTTTTTCAACTATCGAAAAATATTGGAAAAAGAAAATGAGTATTAAAAAGTCAGTGTGGAGATCCCTTCCCGATAAGATAAAATCTTTGAAAAATTTCCCAGTATTGTTTTCAAGAGAGAATTTTCTACATCGACAATTGTTCAGTAGATGCGGCGCCTTTAATTCCGCTCTTGAATATTTCACTTGATGTATTGTTTTTCAATCTTATCAGAGTCGAATGTGTCTCAATGGTCCAGTCCCCAGTGAATAATCAAACTAGTCACAGTAGATTCAGTTGCGACAGGAGGTATTCGATTTCACCAAATTATCAAGCCATGCTCTGTCAGAGCCTCAAAATACGCAGCCTCATGACACCTGAGGAAGTGCTTTCTTGGATGGAAAGTTTGTTCTGTCGCATGTTTTATATTACATCTAGATCCCCTGTAGGGAACCCCATTGTTCTTTACTTGATATACTGCTCATGCAGCTCAACTCAACTGCTCTTCTCCACACCCATACTCCATTTATCAGAATAGTTCAAATCGCCGAAATCTGTACATACATGCCATGAGTTCTGGCGTCAGATTTAAATTTTTGTCTAATATTCTTTTGTCTGCATGCAGAAGTTTGCTCCAATGGCGCCGAGCACTAGGTCTTTAGTTAAACGATATGCTCTAGGCTTAAGGTTCCTAAGTGCTCTTTTGCAGGATCCCGCTTCACACTGGGACACAGACCAGTTGCCGATCCTACAACTAAAGCTGTATAAGCAATGTTTATTTCTACTGATCATAGGATACATCTAATTCCAAGCGCGATTGAGAAGGGTATATTTCTTCTTGATCGGTCCAACACTAATTACATTGAATTTCCGCTTCTGTGAGTGAGAACTAATTACAAACTTTCGTTGTTGTTGTTGTTGTAGCGATAAGCACACTCCCCGAAGGCCTTGGGGAGTGTTATCGAGTTGATGGTATTTTGCCGGATGCAGATCCGGTACGTTCCGGTACCAAGCCTGACCATCTCGGGAACGATTTGTTATGACCACATGCGACCTTCTAGGCCATACCGCCCTCCCACCCCCTAGATCCATTAGGAGTTCTCGGTTGCCAGAGCCTCGGCTGTTAATGAAACAGGATTCGCTACGGATAGGTGAGGTTGACTTCTCTTTCCGAAAATCGAAAGAGTTTTTCAAAAAACAAATCCATTCGATTGATGTAGCGTCGATCATTTGTCTCTCTGTACTGAAGGTATATCTCAAAATTCATCTTAGCATATATCGGCCAGACACACCAAGTAATAATATTCCACAACAGAATTCTCAATCGTAACACAAAATCCTCAGTGAACGACCATAGAAAATTTCAATACTGGGTATATACGAGAATATCTTCTTAGTTTGATCACTGAATTCTTTCTGAGATAGAACGCATTAAAAAATACTTGGCGCGATTAACCTGCGAAGCCGAGCTTCTTTTCCAATTTGCATCGTACTCTTTTTAATTTTCTCTGCTTATCGGCGGGACGTCACCTAAATGTTTTATGCAGACTCCGAAAGGCAGATGAAATTTCACTGAGAAGCTTTTCATGGCGAAAATACACTCGGAGTGTTTGACAATTCGGGGTGACCCAATTAGAAAAACTTTTTTCTAATTCAAAAAACTTATTTCTAAATTTTGATGTTACTTTGCGCGGGGGCTATCGGTGTGGTAGGCGCCAACAATTTCAATTATCTGATTACTTAATCTTCCAGGCTGAGACTTATTACGTCTATATCTTATGTCACTATGTTTCGATAACATAATATCGGTTGAACTGGTTTCAAATCTTGACTAGAAGCGTTGTTGGTTGGATTCCTCCAATTCGTAGTTACCATCACATATTCTGCGAGAGCACAGACTAAGAAATTATTGGACGAACTCTCTAAATGACAATCAAAAAAATTATCAAACACATTTCTTCCCTCTGATCAATCTTCGTCCACTCGAGTTTAAGGGTAAAGTTCATATCGACCAAAAGCCGCATACTGCCAATTATTGTTCCCATTTTAATCTTTCCCAATCTTGCACGTTGCAATATATAGTCCTTTTACGTCTTCCTAGTTTCTCCGCTGGGTTAGAGTTTCTCACTTATTGACTGTCTGATTGTAACAAGCAGACTTTAAATTAAACTCGTCTTTATTTATTTAACTTCAACACAAATAAAATTTAGTATGCAATTTTCTAACAAGCGAGCAAACGAGTGCGCTCTCTGCCCCGACAACTCATTACCTGTCATTAAAAAAAAATTTCTAATAGCATCCTGCAATTTGCACTCAACCTACATTCATTGAGTTGGTCTCTCATTTTCTTAAAAGCGTAAAATGTATTCCATTTCAGCGTTAAATAAAATTGATGAAAGTATAGCATTTAACTCTTAATGTTGTTTGTTGTTAATGATGCTTAAATCAGCTAAATCGAACGCAGTACCAAAAGAACTGACGAGTGCGGGTTTTACATGTATCGAATATCGTTGTTGTTGTTGTAGCGATAAGGAATATCGTGTCTCTAGAAACCGAAAATCGTTCAGAAAGAACCCGGTAGTCTATAGAAGTGGGTAGCTGGGTCGTATGCAACGGAGAGTAGATTTCAGAAAGAGTCTATAACAGGCCTGGGTTAGGCTAGTTTTCACTGATCGTTACGTAAAGATCTTACATATAGATTGAACGTGTCCTTAGTGTTACCTGAAATTTGTTTGACGATCAAACTGAAAAACGCAATCAACGCCAGAACCAATGTCTCTTCCTTCTCTTGGAAAATACTAGAAGCCTTGTAGGACCTATCCTAGCTGGTGATTATATATCTGATAGCTTTGTCAATCCTAATAGCTGGAGACTGGCGAGCGCAGGACGCGAACTCAGAACATGCTCAACCGCTTCTTCCTCCAACCCGCACTTTCCACATCTGCTATTACTGACAAAGCCTTATTTCAATGCATGTGACGCCAGAACGACCATCTAGAGCCTACAGTTCTCAGTTTGAAATGATAAGACTAAATTTGCTAGTCTAATGTTGTAAGAATTTCACATGATCTTTGACAATTTGCAGCCCCGCGCTTTGTTTCATGCCTCTCATGCTTAGAAGCTCAAATGCAACTCTCGCTTCTTTTTTAGCTCTCTCTTCGTCTTATAGAAGTGCTTAGCCCTATCCTATAGTAGCGATCATTCACTAAATTGTCATCGATATGCCTAACCGAAGTCCAAAGAAACTTGTAGTTTCAATAGGGTTGGACCAAGTGGCATGGCTGTAAGAGTCGTTGGTCCCACATTTCAATTCAAAAGATGATTGGTGTCATGTTGAGACACATTACATGCACGACATACATTGCTTATGTAGGGGCTGATTCTGGATAGTTACGAGTTTAATATTGTGGCGAATGTTGACATCACTAGGCTGTTAGTAAATAATCACGCAACAACAAAAACATGAAGCAGCCACTCTTATGTACATGTACACATTAAAGCTAGCAATACTTATGTACAAGGCAACGAAGAGATATCTCATACACACAGATGTAGTCATCAGCCGAAGTTGTAACTCATACATACACACGCATATGGTTATAAGAAAAACATAAACTACAAATATACTTGTATATATCTGGTAACCAAGCATGAGATACAACTGCTCTCGCAACAACTAGATCTAAGGAGACGTAAGCGGACGAGGCCACAGAGAGTATAAATACAGCGCAAGCTGAGAAATAACTAATCAGTTTTGATTTGAACACGCTATTGATTGTGAAGTATAATTGTGAAGTACTACTCCCAAATTAATCTAAATAAAGACGAGTTTGCAATACTGAATATTGGAGTTATTTTGTTCAACAGTTTAGCGACCGTATTCGACCGTTAGCAGAAGGGGCATAAATATCAGGATTTTCCCTAAATTCGTTACAATATATTATAGTTTTCAGATCAAAGTTGAGCTATATAAAGCATGTCTCCCCGGGACGTCTGCTTTCTTCAACTGAGGACCTGTTTATGCTCATCTGGTTCAAACGGCTGAATTCTTGTGTGCCGGATTTCTTCATAGAGCTTGTGGATTGGGAGGCGGGGCCTCAGCAATCAGTGGGTGCCAAACAGTTAGTTGACGTGGATGTCTAATATTGCCGACACATGACAAGTCCACGTCATAAATAACGTTGTCGAAGACTTGATCGGTGATAGTGCAAAGTAACGCGAGACGAAAAAACTTGAAAGACTAAAGAAATAGTTGTTAATTTTACAGTATAGCTCAACAATGAAAGTGGCAGAATCTGTTGCCAGTATCGTGCAGTCATCAGCGTAGTAAGCAATGGTAACTCCTTCGGGTGGAAAAGGGAGCTTCGATATGTTAAAATTAAACAAAGGTGGTTATAGGATACCACCCTGTAACATCCCTTGTTTAGTTCTACTTGGTTTTGATATACCGTTCCAGAACTGGGCCGATGCCTGCCGACCACTCAAATAATTTGCAAGCCAACTATCGAGAATAAAGGGAAGCGTAGACTTTTCCAAGTCTTACAGTAACGTGATGTGATTGCTTTTTAGCTATTCCGTCGACTAAACTCAGACAAAGTCCAGTTCATCATGTTCATCATGCTTGTAAGACAGTAATTTCAGGAGCGGGTTATTTGGAACTTGCGACAGTAGACTCGGCTCCTTCAACGCTCAGCACCGCACATCATTCTAGTTTACTTCAACTACAATTGCAATTGTATGAAGGATGATACATGGATGGAATAATTCCAACTTAACAGGAGTCAGATGGTTAGCTTAGGTAATAACTCAGGATAGTAAAAAATGCTCACAGTAATCGGTAAATATATTCGTTATGATGATTCATGGTTCTGAGACGTTCGTAGCAACAACACAAAGTAGAGTACGGAGATCATAGCACCGCAAAGCATCACCATAGGTCTAATATTCGAGCCAATTTTCACATCCTTCCATGCGCACAATCAGAAAGTTATCACCGAAAGTATCTGAATCTCTCGATTACTATCTTGCTAAGGAAAATAAATAAATAAATACTTGGCGCGATTTACCTCCAAAGAGATTTAGGAATAGCTTTTCTTTCAATTTGCGTCGTGCTCCTTTTAATTTTTCCAACAAATTGGCGTGATATAAGTTTTTATGCCGACTCCGAACGGCATCTACAAGGCAATTGAATTTTCATTGAGAAATTTTTCATGGCAGAAATACACTCGGAGTGTTTCCTAAATCTCTGCAGAGAGGCGACCCCCCTTAGAAATACTTTTTTCTAAATTTTCGATGTTGCTTTGCTCGGGCGTTTAACCCAGGACCTTCGGTGTGGTAGGCGGAGCAAGCTTCGGTGTGGTAGGCGGAGCAAGCAAGCGGCCGCCATCTTGCTCAGGATGTAAGTTTAATATTTGGGATAGTTTTCTCCTAACCTTTTAAATAAAACACCAAACATGCCCCATTGTTATTCAATGGATATGCTGTAAGCCATTTCTTATGTTGAGCTAGAAATAACACGCCTTTAACCAACATTTAGTAAAGTAACCGCCCACTAAAACGCCCACAGCACAGCAGCGAGCTTAGTTCAGTCACGTCATCACTCATACTACAAATACTATATCATTAATATAAGTTTAATGAAGTAACTAAAAGCAGCAAAGAGCTCATATATCTTTAGAATTTGGGCGTCCTTGATGAGTCAACAATTTAAGTCGACGAACTTTTAAGAGCCAACTATTTACGTATGTATAAATAATATTGCTCAAGATAATTTATTATATCGTTAAAGCTAAGAGATTTGTTAAGGTAAGTGCTTCGAGAGGGGAAACGTGGAGATAGAGAAATGATTCCATTCACTTAACAGACAGTTCTACGTACCGTGATGGCTGGGGTTTTATATACATACTTTAATACTGCCGTTGGAGTGTACTGTGGTACGGTTGTAGATATGGGCAAGCAGATTCAGGTTCGTCATCATTTTCAGTTCTTAATAGAGGAAGCCTTGGGGGAGGGGGGTACTCGGGCAAACTCGGCTTAAAGACTCCGCGGGTTTGCATTTTCTATTCACTATGAGGTACAACTATAAAAGGGCGTCTATTTTGGCTCGAGTGGCCCCCAAATATGGAATTTCACGCCAATCCCGAGTAATAGTTGAATGCTGAGAAATCTCAGATAAGATCTTTCATCTCTGTTGGCGACCATAGCAAACGAAATGCGTACACCCTTATTAAAAAATAGCTCCCCCCCAACCCCCCTCCCCCCCTTGGGAGGCTGGTTGATGTCCTCGTGTATGCAAAGACTAGCAGAAAATCGCGTCTTACAGTATCTACGTCGTATTGTCGGTTTTGTGGCTAGAAATAGACTTCGCCGCCAAGCAATGAGCGTTTCGTGGTGTTCTGCATCAAGGCGAGGTCGAACGAGCCTTCATCCTGAAACTTAAGTAGCTTCTGCCCAATCCATAGAGAGAAAATCGTATACCCTCGCCAATTACATTATAATCAACCTGTTCAATATTGCATATAACTTTGCAGCTAACGTTTTATTTTAAAGACTGAATTCCTAAGTCGACGACGCGTTATTGGCACTTGTCAGCACGGCTTTGGATCTTGTAAACCTGCTACCTGCACGAGCAAAGCATGTGCTGGGACATTTCAATAGTATTGAAGTCATGAGCTTTAACAAACTCGCCTAAAGTCCTGCCTTAGCTGACTTGGATAAAGAGACAAAAAAAATAGGTCTTTTGGAGAATAAAGATAATATGAATGGACTCAATCGATCTTAACATCCTGTTGTTGTTGTTGATCTTGTAGCGATAAGGTTACTGCCCGAAGGCTTTGGGGAGTGTTATCGATGTGGATGGTCCTTTGCCGGATGCAGATCCGGTAGGTTCCGGCAACAAGCACCATTAATGTACTAGCCCGACCATCTTGGGAACTTTTGGTATGACCACATGAAACCTTCTAGGCCATCCCGCCCTCCTACCTACTATATCCATAAGGAGCTCGGTCTCGGCAGAGCCTCTTGACACCCTCGCTGTTGATAGATCATATGTTTTTCGCTCTCTTCTTTCGGGCACATTGCAATGGAAAGCTTTTGATTATAGTCGAATGGTGTTGTTACCGGGTTACAGTCAGCCATACCGAAGCGATCCAGCACGTCACTTATGAACTGCGATTGATCAATCTTAATTGAATGTGATGAGCGCGTGATTCGGATACCTAAAACCGAAGAAGCTTCTCCCATGTCTTTCATTGCAAATTTCTTAGCGAGGCTTTCTTTCAGGGAATCGATCTGCTTCACATCATTTGAAAATATCAAAACATCATCTATGTAAATTGTCATGTACATCATATAACTATCGGTGATTTTATAGTAAACGCATTGGTCAACTTCGCTTCTATTAAGTCCTCTTTGGATCAGCTCATTATTTAGTGTTTCATTCCACACTCGCCCAGACTGCTTTAGTCCATAAATAGCTTTACGCAACTTGCACACCTTGCCTGACCCATCTCTAAACCCTTCTGGTTGGGTCATAAACACCTCCTCTTTCAGTGTACCGTTGAGGTATGCCGACACGGCATCCATTTGATGGATTAGCATATTGTACTTAATAGCCAATGCTATAAGAAATCTTAAAAATTCATACCGTACAACCGGAGCAAAAGTTTCGGTGTAATCTATGCCCTCACGTTGGCTGTACCCTTTAGTTACAAGCCTAGCTTTTCTACGAATTGCAGCACCGTTTTCATTCCGCTTTGTCTTGAAGACCCACTTAGAAGCTATTGCTTTTCTTCCTGGAGGTAATTCAACAAGCTCCCAAGTATCGTTCGCCATTAGTGACTCAATTTCACTTTGCATAGCCGTGTTCCAATCATTTGAAGCAGCTACGGCTTCTTCAAACGTTTCAGGGTCATTAGAGACCAGCTGCATAGCACAAAGGTTATACGACTGAGGAGTTTTTTTCAAGAGCCTCTCAGATCTGCGAACTTCAGCACTTTCGGCTGTTTCTTCCTCACAGCTTCTACCGTCAGAGTCATCTTCTGATTTTGTGCCCTCATAATTTGCAATTGTGTTCACCGCACAATCGGTTTCATTAGGTTTTTCATTTACGCAGCTTGTGTTCGTTCGCAACTTGTTGTCGTTTTCAAATTCATTAAAACACTCATTCTGACAATCTGCGTTGCTATTTTCAATTACAGGTGCAAGTTCTTCACCACTAGCATCGCCCCCAGAATTTGTACTCTCTGGTTCTACTAACATCGGATAATAATGATCTACCGGACTCTGATTGCATGAGTTACGTTCATTTTCAAGAAACACTACATCTCTGCTTACTATGATTTCTCGCTTCTTAGGGTTGTACAACCGATATGCTTTGCTTTCAGCACTATAGCCCACCATGATACATTCAAGAGATTTTGGGTCTAACTTGTGTCGTTTTTCTTTACTTATATGCACCATTGCTGTGCAACCGAAAACGCGTAAACGACTCAAATCAGGTTTTCTACCAGACCAAATTTCTTCAGGAGTTCGAATATAACCCCTACATGGTACTCTATTTACGATATAAGCAGCTGTTACAGCAGCTTCTGCCCAGAAACTTTCATTGAGGCTGCTATCAATAAGCATACACCGAATGCGCTCTACAATCGTGCGGTTCATGCGTTCAGCAACGCCGTTCTGCTCGGGCGCATAAGGGAAAGTCTTTTGATGTAAAATACCATGTCTCACCAAGAAATCGTGAAACATTTTATTTACGTACTCTCTGCCGTTATCTGTACGCAACGATTTTATTTTCTTCGAGCACTGATTTTCTACCGCTGTTTTGAACTCTACAAATTTGTTGAACGCGTCGGACTTATTTTTGAGAGGATAGATAAATACTTTGCGCGAATAATCGTCTACAAAGGTTAGCATAAATCGAGCGCCTGAAAATGATCTTCGACATTTTTGACAGTTACGATTTGTTGCAATTTTTCGCCGAAAGTTCGCATTTCAACATCTCCCATTTTTTCTACGGAAAGCTCGCTGTCATTCGCAACAACAATTACTTTGTTATTTGTACTTCTTTCGTTATGTAAAACAACATTATTATTTGTCATATGATTCGTTGCGCCAGAGTCTATGTACCACTGTGCGTTGGTGTTGTGCATATATTCTTTTCCTTTTGTACCTGTTGTTTTCGCGTATGATTTCATGCTGGATGCAAAGAGAACTTCTTTTTTCTTTGCGCTGTCTCTCCTTTTATTGGGACAATTTCGTGAGAAATGGCCTATCTCTTTACATGTATGACATCTTAAATTTTTTCGTTTGATGTTCTTTGTATGAAATGCGTTAATTTTTGTCGAACCGCTATCAAATTTTGCATCTTGAAGCAAAAGATTTTTCACCATATCAACGGTAAGCTTTTCTTTCGAATTTTCCACAGCCATTACTAATGGTCTAAAATCGTCCGGAAGACCCGCTAGCATGAGAGATGCAGCCAACTCATCGTCTATATTCAAACCAGCATTTCGGACTTTCAAAGCAATCATAACAAGTTCGTTTACATACTCTTGTATCGAACTATGATTTTCCAGCTTGATATTGACCAACTGTTTCAACAGTTCTACTTTTCTTGTCAATCCATTGTCCTCATATGCATTTAGCAAAGATTCCCATGCCTCCTTTGCCGTCGAAGCAGATGCTATGTGACCGAAGTTAGACGGGTCAATCATCAGCATAATTTCCGCTAAGGCACGTTCATTTTTTTCGTTGTCTTTATCCGATAATACACCTGTCTCTACCACCTTCCAACATCCTTTGATGACGAGGCAGGATTTAGCTTGCCTTTTCCACGTATCAAAGTTTTCGCGACCTCGTAATCTTTCTACGGGATAAACTAATGAGGTAGATGACGTGTTCATTTTTAAAGAAAACTAAAAACGCGTGGCATGCGGCCCATAACCTGTTGTTGGTTAAGTAAGTTTATTGTATAAAAAGAACGGATGTATGACGTACATTGCATATCAAACAAATGCAGGGTATAAAGAGCATGAGAAACACAGGGTTAAATATATAATTCAGTTATTCAACAATAGATATAAATCCGAGACTATGCAGGTATTGGTATTTTTGCGAACAACAATGTCACCCTAGAAGTTCCACCTAGAAAACCCACCGTTTCCCCCATCACCAGTTAGGTAAGACTTTACACGGAGGATAGCAAGCAAATTGCATAAATCTATTGTGAATACTCGAAAACTCGTCATACAGCTGACTTTTGTTTACACTTTTTCCTTGGACTTAACAGAGACGCAAAGCTTACGTAAGGATGGAGAAAACGAAAATGTCGATAACCTAAAGATAAGTGACTAGCTAAAGATAGATGAAAGTCACGATTTACAAGTCACTCGTCTTACCTGCCCTAACGCATGTCTCCGTATCATGGACAATGTCGAGAGCGTATGAAAGGTTTGAGAAAATTTTTCTTCGGAAGATACTATATGACATTTTGTGTGATACCAACGCCAAGTTTCGAAGGAGGTATAATTATGAGCTGTGCGAGCTTAAAGGCTCAAAAGCTTCAATGGCTAGGATATGTTATCCAAGTTGATTAGGGCACTGCGGGCCTGAAACTATTCCTATCAACACGCGTATTTAAAGGCAGAGAAAGGGTGACACCACTGAGTTCAAAGAAACAGGTTGTGAAAGATTTGTTCTTCCTTGGTGCTTCCAACTGGAGCCAGATATCGTAAAGCAGGAACTTTCAGTATAATCCTGTTCGATTTGTCACGACTCACTCTAAAATTGTTATCGTAGGAGCGTATAAATGTATGTAGCTTACACTCCTAGTCCGGGCACAGGTATTGAACTGACCCCAGCATAGAAGGGTTTATCCGCTTCGTCTGCATAGCAAAATATATTTGGAGCTTTCATATTTATTTCAAAGTACGCGGTATTAGGAACAAACTTGAAGCGACTGCAAAAAGGACTCCACGTTACTGTAGTTATTCAATAAGTAACAAAATAAGCACCACCTGAAAAGACGGGTACCGATGCGCACACGTAGCCACTTGAACTAACCTAACCTAACCTACAAGTGAAGCTAATATTGTCACGGATATTAGCATCCCTAAGCTATACCATCACTAAGGCGATGCTAAGCGATGTTAACGTCAATAATCAAATCATGTATACACATATATAAGGCAGCCGAGAGATGTCGCACACAGATGCATTTACTTATACGCCTATGTGTGTGCGAGAGACTGTAAACTACAAACATTCACATCAATAATTCAATCTTTATGTGTTTACATAAACGAATAAATAATTGCGTCTACACATATGTACGTATACGAGCAGCGGAGCGGCAATGCATAAACACATGCATATATCTTATCTCAGTGGTCACAAGAGAGGGCAATAATTTGTGCACGTAGTTGTGGCTGGCGATTTTGTAGCCGAAACAACTAGTAACTTCTGGAAATCGAAGAGCCTAGAAGTATGCAGCATAAACTATAAAAGCGGTGCAGGCGAGTAAGAAGTAATTCAGTTTGATTTGAGTTGTCAAGCAGTTTGATTAAGACGATATCTAGCAGTGTTATTTTGAATAGTAGAGTTTCATTGAGCTATCAATCAGTGTGGTTATTAAGCAAGCTATTCGTTGCACAGTTTGTTATTGTGAAGTACTTTAATAAAGGCCATTTTGCATTATTACAAATTGGAGTTATTTATTCAACAGTTTAGTGATTCGAACTTAGTAGAGGATTGGAAATAAGAGGATTTGCAAGCAAATTCGTTACAATATAATCGAGTTGAAAATGGTATTAAAATTAAGTAAATTGTATTAAAATGTAAAGGACCTACTTACATATCAACCTCAGAACTTCATTTTGGTTTAAAATCACAGAGCGAAAACATTTCGATTAGCAAATTAATTAACTTTTTGGAGGAGCGTTGAAACTATGCAATTATGCCAAGTTTTTTTTTAATTTTACACATACACACATTTACACCTTTGAGAGGCTGATAGATGTGTACATAAAGTCCAACGTGGATGAAAAGCTGCTCTCCACAACACAGCATGCGTACACCAAAGGCAAGTCGGTAGACACCGCATTGCATAGGGTGGTAATAAGCATAGAGAAATCCCTGGAATATAAGGAGTATGCTCTAGGAGTCTTCTTGGACATTGCCGGGGCTTTCAATAATGTTGCAAAATGGGTGATTATGGATGGTCTTAATTACATTAAAGTACATCCTGCCTTAATCAGATGGATCGGCTGCATGTTAAATTGCAGAAAGATTACATCACAATGGGGATTGTACGAGGCCACGAAATCAGTGGACAGGGGCACGCCGCAGGGAGGGGTGCTATCACCTCTGCTGTGGACACTGGTCATCAACCAACTGCTCAGGCAATTCGATGAGGGACCCGTAAAACTTACGGCTTACGCAGATGACGTTGCAATTGTCATAAGTGGAAAATGCCTTCCAACGATTAGTTCTTTGATGGATCGGGCGCTTCGGGATATTCATACCTGGGCATCTAATGTCGGGCTGAAAGTCAATGCGGAGAAGACGGATATGGTCTTGTTTACAAAGAGGTACAAGGTCCCAAATTGGACCAGGCCTAAGTTAGGAGCGGTGATCTTACAGGAGAAACCTTGCACAAAATATCTAGGAATCATCCTAGACAGTAAGCTGTCATGGAAGCTCAACGTGGAGGAGAGGGTCAAGAAGGCCTCAACGGCACTCTATGCATGTAAAAGAATGCTGGGGTGTACGTGGGGCTTATCGCCCTCTCTTTCTCATTGGGTTTTTACAGCGATTGTAAACCCTATTCTATACTATGGAGTTCTTGTTTGGTGGAAAGCCACACAAAAAACAACATACCTCAAAAAATTAGAGGGGGTATGCAGACTATCGATGCTTTGCATTACGGGAGCCCTGAAAACAACCCCGACGGCTGCACTGTATGCCATTCTGCACATTCCACCTGTAGACCTGGTAGCAAAGAACAAAGCGTTAACGACCGCAACCAGGCTCGATGCTTCGGGGCAGCTTGAGCGCCGACCATATGGCCATAGTAGTATAGCGTCCTCAGTCACAAGACAAACAGACTACATGATTCCCTACCTGCACTTTGAGGGAGATCTTAAGGCCACAATAGAGGTGGACGGTTGGCGCAAGGGTGCGCAAATGGCGGACGAGGCGATACATGTGTACACCGATGGTTCCAAAATAGTGGAAGGAGTAGGGTCTGCGGTATACTGCGCTGATCCGGAATTAAGCAGATCCTACAGGCTGCCGGATTACTGTAGCGTTTTCCAAGCGGAAATATTAGCCGTAACTAAAGCAGTAGAAACCCTGGAAGAGAATAGCATAAGCTGCAACCGTGTTAACTTTTATATTGACAGTCAAGCAGCAATTAAGGCAATAATCTCGCATAGCACAGCATCTAAATGCGTGTTAGAGTGTAAGCAGTCTCTGGAGAGAATCGGGACAGGGAGAAGCATACATCTATATTGGGTCCCAGGGCATATGGGAATAGATGGGAATGAAAAAGCGGACGAATTAGCTAAAAAGGGCGCATCCCTTGAAGCTTGCTCCGTAGACGTCCCAATTAGATTGGGCGAGATTAAGCGAATGCGAGAGGTGCACATGATCGACCAAGCAGAAAAGGCGTGGGTTCAAGCGCGGGGCTGTAAAGTGGCGAAGATTATGTGTAGGTCTTACAACCTTAGACTAACACAGTTGCTTCTATCATTAAAAAGAGAGGACTGTAGACTCATGACGGGTATTCTGACTGGACACTGCCTTCTGGCGTCACATGCCTTTAAATTAGGCTTGGTCAGTGATAGCAGGTGTAGGAAGTGCGGGTTGGAGGAGGAAACGATCGAGCACGTTCTGTGCTCGTGCCCTGCACTTGCCAGGCTAAGACTCCAGCTATTAGGAGTGATACAGCTGTCAGATCTAGAAGCAGCAAGTGGCTTAAGTCCTAGGAAGCTTCTAGTATTTGCCAAGAGGACGGAGTTATTTTATAACATAGGTCCTGGTTTTTGATAGGGTTTTTCAGTTTGGTCGTTAAAACAAACTTCTGGTAACACTACGGACTCTATCAGTCTATGTGAGGTCCTCATGGACCGGCCAGTTCAACCTACCTACCTACACATTTTTTTAGTTCCAAAATTTTTGGTAGTATAACAGGTGGTTGCATATAAAATAAATTTTAGTTGTTATTTTTTTTATATCTGAAGTTTGTTAGTATAAATGAATGTGAATGAATGTATTAATTTATATAGCGAGCTCATTAAAATTAATTAATGAGCTAACTTATATTATTTTTAATTTGAATATAACATGTATGTACAGCAGCGAGCAGAAAAAACAGCCTTAATATTTGTAAAATTTCATTAACTAAATTCCTCTTCGATGAGTTTTACAACTGAAATTGCATAGTTTCAATAGTCAATCTCAAAAATATTTTCGAAAAAATTCGAAAAATTTTAACGAATATTTCGAACTTTTTATTTGTAGATCTTTGAATTTTTTCTTCTTCTTCTTACTTTCTTTTCCTCATCCTTTCTTTTTCTTTCATTTCCTCTCTCAGACGTTAAATTTTTATTTCATTTTAATTTGTTTTATTTTAATCTATTTTATGTTATTTTGTGTTATTTTAATTTAAGTAAGTTTATTTTTTATATTTTATTTAGTTTTGTTTTGTTTTCTTTCTTTATTTAATTTCATTTTACTATTTTAATTTACTTTAATTTTATTTCATAAATTTTTATTTTTTTATTTTATTTTTTAATTCTTAATTTTTTTAAATTTGTATTACTCCTTCTTGATTTTTTTATTTTGGTTAATTTTATTTTGATTTAGTTTATATTTTATTTTATTCTTTTTATGTTATTCAAATTCATTTTGTTTTATTTATTTTATTTTAATTTAATTTAATTAATATTTTATTTAAATTTTAATTTAAGTTATTTTATTTTTTACATATGATTTAGTTTTGTTTTATTTTATTTCTTTATTTAATTTCATTTTATTATTTTCATTTACTTTAATTTTATTTCATAAATTTAAATTTTTTAATTTTATTTTTTAGCTGTTATTTTATTTTAATTTATATTATTCCTTCTTGCATTTTTTATGTTGGTTAATTTTATTTTATTTAGTTTTTATTTTATTTTATTCTTTTTATATTATTCAAATTCATTTTGGTTTACTTACTTTAATTTAATTGAATTTGATATAATTTAATTTTATTTTATGTTATTTTATTTTGTTTTATTTTAGTTTTTTTCTACTTAATTTAAGTTATTTAATATTTTATTTAATTTTAATAAATTTTATTTTATTTGATTCACTTACAAAGAAGTACACAAAATTGTCGCAACCAACAAAACAATATTTGTCAATTTTCATTAACTAAATTCCTCTTCGATGTGTGTTTCAACTGAAACTATGCAAGCCAATCTCAAAAATGTTTTCGATAAAATGGAAACGAAAATTTCGAACTTTTTATTTGTAGATCTCTGAAATTATTCTTCTTCTTCCGTTCTTTTCCTTTCCTTTTGTTCTTTACTTCTCTTTTTTTCTATTATTTTTTTCATATCCTTTCTTTTTCTTTCATTTCCTCTCTCAGACGTTAAAATTTTTATTTCATTTTAATTTGTTTTATTTTACTCTATTTTATTTTATTTTGTGTTATTTTAATTTTATTTATTTAAGTTATTTTATTTTTTATATTCGATTTACTTTTGTTTTATTTTATTTCTTTATTTAATTTCATTTTACTATTTTAATTTACTTTAATCATATTTTGTAAATTTTTGTTTTTTTGTTTTATTTTTTAAATCTTATATTATTTTAATTTATATTATTCCTTCTGAAATTTTTTTATTTTGGTTAGTTTTATTTTAATTTAGTTTTTATTTTAATTTATTTTTTTATTCTTTTTATATTATTCAAATTCATTTTGTTTTAGTTATTTTAATTTAATTTAGTTGACTTTGATATAATTAGATTTTATTTTATATTATTTAACTTTGTTTTATTGTAGTTTTTCTTTACTTAATTTAATTTATTTTAGTTTAATTTTATAGCTTTGGCAGTTGTCTAAAAATTTTTTCTTTCTTCTATTCTAATTTAAACATTTTTTCAATTAAGAAAAAATTTATCATAACAATAATAATGATAAAAAATTATTGTTAGGCCTTGAGCTCGATTCGAACCCGCGATCTTAATTTTAATTAATTTTATTTTATTTAATTAACTTACAAAGCAGTACACAAAATTGTCGCAACGAACAAAATGAATAAATACTCCAACATGAATATTCTCGTTTGTTTTTATAAACACTTTGAATATGAGCAAAGAAAATTACACATTTACTCATATTTGTTGACTAGCGCTATATTCCAACAAAACAACTATGTACTTAAATGATGTATATTGGAACGATTTTCCGTCATCCCTTGTCAAATTTGGTTTTGAGACATACCGGTTTCGGCGTTGTGCCATCTTCAGTGTCGATTTTTTCCCTATCCGAAAATCAACAAAACAAAATAAGTCATGTACTTAAATCTTTGTTCATTTGCTCGCGAGATCAAGTCTGAATTCATTTGCATGGGGCCTGCTGGTTTTCTGAACACAACAACATTAAAAACACACAGTGTGAGTGTAAACATTTTCATAATTTAAATACGTATTTGGCATTTGTAGTGGTGATATTTTGAAATTTAGCGTTATATTTAACTTTTTTGAAATTTTGTTCATGGCGTGAGTTGCTTCTTGAGAAGACTTACCGATACATATACAATTGTTTATACTTCAAAATTATAGTTTGGCAACTGCTATTTTTCTATTCGCTGCTGTATATAGTATGTCCTTGTACATATGGATGTAAATAAATTAATCCTAACCATATAGATAATGTCTTTTTTAGCTTAAAAAATACCTTATAATTATTGTTTTAAATTATTTAAATTACAAATCATATACCACGTACACACTTACTTAAGCAATTGATAAATGGTTGTGGCTGCTTAAATTATTTATTAATTATAGATGTGGACTAATAATTTTATTTAAATTGGGATAGTAAAAACTTCTATGCAATTTTGAAAA
The DNA here is from genome assembly GCA_029619165.1 of Eurosta solidaginis. Taxonomy (NCBI): domain Eukaryota; kingdom Metazoa; phylum Arthropoda; class Insecta; order Diptera; family Tephritidae; genus Eurosta; species Eurosta solidaginis. The sequence continues at coordinate 41,660 of JARSSU010011452.1, forward strand.
TTCACACATTTTCAATTAGTGGCTTTAATTAATGCTTATGTGCACTTTGTACGTGTCAGATAACATATAACAATTATATGGAATTGTAATTTTTTTTTAAATTATTAAAGCTGTTTTTTTTAGCAAAAACTTAATTTTACAATGTAAATAGTTTTAATAATTACTAATTAATATGAAAATACAGAAATTTTCCAAACAAATGAGTGCGTCAATTCTTCTTCTTTATAGTTTCTTAGCTTACGTCAGAAACGCTCTCAACAGCGCGAGATGGGCAGACATGCTGGCCATCTTAGAGAAACGATCCCAAATCCGCTGCCATCGTAGATATCATATACCAAACCTCCGGTGGCTGGTGGACTATAAAAGTCACATGCGTTGCAACAGCTTCGTTCTCATTTATGGAACATCATCTACGCTCGATTTTTGAATCTTCAATTGTCCGATGATGATACAGTCATAGCTGGATACCCAGACAACATTGATGCTGTCATTATAGTTCGAAACACAGAAGAAGCACGCAGAAACCTTAATTAGGTTACGAAATGCACGGAAGGTTGGCTAGACTCCAGCGAACTCCAGCTGAGAAGGCATCTAAACAGGTATGTCTGCTAAGCAGTTTGTTCGTAGGCATCGGAGGATTAACAGAACGCAAAAGGAGGTATCTGATGGCCATCACATACATGACTATACATCTTTGGAGAATATTTTTCGCGAGCACTCTAAAGTCCAACTCATCTTCTCTTGACATTGTCCATGATTCCGAGACATGCCTTAGGACAGTTAAGATGACTGACTTGTAGAGCGTGATTTTTGTTCGTCGAGAAGGGACTTTGTATTTCAACTGCCATTCAATTCAAAAACAGCACTTGTTGGTAAAAGTTATTCGCCATTTGAATTTTAAGCTGAGAGTAAGCTTCGCTTATCACAACGTAACAGAACATGCCGTACAAAGGATCGCCAGAATGATCGACCATCAATATCGTCACATGAAAGTCATTGGCCTAGAAAGCAGGAAGGAAATGTTTAGACTGTGGCAAGCCGCTGGGCAAATACACGCAAGGCAGATGTACAACCATATTAATCACAGGTTGCTAATGCATGGAGCACTATAATCTTTGGCGAGTTTAATTACTATGTACTGAAATGCGCTGAGGACTTGGTCATATAAATCAGCAAGCTCGAAGAAACTACGCTTGAAGCAAAAGAGGGACCAAAGTGCTGAGAGAATAAAATGCTCTTAAAAAAGAAAAGTATGGAACGCTGCCAAAGCGGTGGGAGACGATTTCAAAAGTGAAAAGTTTTGTGATCCACGGATAAACAGTTACTGCGACGTACTGGGATTTTTTTCATCCTAAACATTAAACAGATATTTAGGCCTTAAATAAGATTCCCGGCGTAGGTTAGGTCGGGCGTGTTTGGGAATTTCCCACACTTCCACCTAGAGACATTTTTGTCGTCCATTCTAATTGCCCTCAGTGAGTGCCTAGTGGCGGCATATTCGTCTAACTAGATTACCTCCTAGTGGTACTTAACGAACCACTTGATCGATCTAATGAACTTTAGTAGGAGTGAAATATCCACCTCGGCCAAAACGTCGAGAGACCTAAGTCGTCTTGTTTGCAGTCCTGAACATCGGCAGAGATAATGATGAATATACTCCTCTTACTATTCATCCTGCAAGCTTCTGCAGAGGGAGCTTGTTGGTATGCGCTACCATCCGAGCATGACCATAAGGACCGTGAGACCTTGCAATCAGCCCGGTTGGTTTACATCAAATCCGTTGCATTAATCTCATATTTCTCGATTTTCTCAAGGAGATAACCCAGCGGGGGCGTACGCAGCTATCCGCCTAGATTATGTTGTTTCGGAACCTTTCCTGACCATCTCATCTGCAAATTTATTCTTTTCAAAATCGCTGTGCCCCGTGACCCAGCAATGGTAGACATACATAAAGGTGCCAGTAAGGCACGACACTTCCGCACGATATCCGACTTTATCACGTTCGATTCTAATGCCTATAAGGCAGCTTGTTTGTCGACAAAGATCGTTAGATTAGTGCATGGGACCGTACTTTCCTCTCTGTGGCACAGAGTTCAGCCTGGACCACACCGCATGAGCCAGGAAGTTTGTACGATTAATTTACCTGCAGATGTTTTAAATACTTTCCAGCTCCAAATACCTTTGTTCCATTAATATCCGAGTCGTTCCGGTACTGGTAAATGTTTTGAGCCCTACTCTCTTCTGACACGCATGATTTACCACGAGCATTTTCTAAGCCCATAACCCGCTGTTGTTCTATGACTCTTTCTATGTAATATTCTTCTTCAAACATAGCTAAATGCAGGCGCAACTGGACGTCTACCGCGGTAGCCTCTTCGATTAGTCTGTGAGCAAGTTAATCTACGATTAATCCATTGGAAGATAGTAACAAAGTCTACCAAGCGAAGGTTGATCATCACGCAAGTTTTATAACTATACATACTGTAACGAAATTGCTTGCAAATCCTCTTATTTGCAATCCTCTGCTAAGTTCGAATCACTAAACTGTTGAATAAATAACTCCAATATTGAATAATGGAAAAATGGCCTTTATTAAAGTACTTCACAATACACTTATACTTTGCTACTCGCTGGCTTAATAACCAAACTGATTGATAACTCATGTGAAACTCTACTATTGGCCGCCAGATCGCGTGCTTAATCAATAACTGATTGATATCTCAACTCAAACTGAATTACTTCTTACTCGCCTGCCCCGCTTTTATAGTTTACGCTGCATACTTCTAGCTCTTCGATTTCCAGAAGTTACTAGTTAGTTCGGCTACAAAATCGCCAGCCACAACTACGTGCACAAATTATTGCTCTCTCTTGTGACAACTCAGATAAGATATATGCATGTGTTTGTGCATTGCCGCTCCGCTGCTCGTATACGTACATATGTGTAGACGCAATTATTTATTCGTTTATGTAGATACATAATGATTGAATTATTTATGTGAATGTTTGTAGTTTACAGTCTCTCGCGCATACATAGGCGTATAAGTAAATGCATCTGTGTGTGACATCTTTCGGCTGCCTTATATATGTGTATACATGATTTGATTATTGACGTAAATACTGCTTATCGTGTCCTTGGCATCGCCTTAGTGATGGTATAACTTAGTGATGTTAATATCCGTGACAATACTATGCCGTATTCGGAGGGAAACTGTTTGACATTGATATAGCTCCTCATGCTAACTCAACGTAATATATTATTTTCTAGGGGTGACTAAACGGGAATCAATTTATTTCCTTGGGGTAAATGCTATAAGTTTGATGGCAACTGAAACGTGTTAAGTGCGTTTTAGGAAGGTGAGAGTATCGACCAATGCCTAAAGGGCCGGTATATACCTCCCTGAACCCGCACAGGTTTAATAAGATGGGTATTACCCTTGAAGAATCCCACAAAACTCCGCCGGAAGATTTATGGTCCTTCTCGTTATGCCAACGGCTTATATTGCAGGAAATTTTATGAAGATGGTGTTAGACTTGTATTGCGAAGAAGAAGCGGCTGGCGCGCCTTATTGAACTCAGCCAGCATGGCTAGGCGTTTAAGCGCCAGTTAAAGAGAAAAAGAAGGAGCATAAGTCTTATCTAAAGGAGTTTTATTCAGTAGTAATTAATTGCTACGACTCAAGTTATCAACCGTCTTAGCCGCATATTTATGTAAATAATAAATTGTTTTTCTTTTTTTCTATAAGGCGCATCTAACCACTTTGCATTCGTCCTTTACAAACCTTTGAGTCCTTTTCAACTTATTTGATAAGCTTTTACTTCAATCAATCATTTAGTATTGTGGCATTAGAGCAAAGACGTGAAAGGCACGCCGGACCGTCGTAAGGATAAATTCTTAGAATACTACAGAAAAGTTGTTGATTTTGCCAAAACTTCATATTTCTCAGCGAATATTGCTTTGATTTGCTTTTCGTCTTTTAACCGAAAGGGTACTTGACTTGTTTGTTTGCTGTTGTTATAAGCAGATGATAAATTATTTAAGAGTTTTTCTTTTGCTTCATAGCCCGTCAAGAGGTTTCCCTCAATTGCTTCTTGAGCATGTTAAAATGAAAGTTTTTTCATTTATAAACATTTCCTTTCGCACAATAATTTTGGCGCATCTTTTCGCTTTTGTTTTATCAACTAGTTGGCTTACAACCTTTTCTGTACTTTCTAGAGCTTCCGCAGAAACAAAATGTGCTTGTGATTGTTGTTTAAGCTGCAAAGGCTTATCCACGGCAGCCGTCAAATCTAATGCCAGCGATTGCACAGTTATTATTTTTATACCCAGTTGCGCGAGTAAATACGATATTTAAGCGGCGCTCACCCAACGATAGCTTCTGAGATATGCAAGCAAATCTGGCCCAAGCTAGACGAAAACAGATCGCAATTGGCCATGCGTCTAAATCGCGTATCTATTAGCCCATTAGTGGGTCTTGCAATAAGCCACTGTCTTATGGGCGCTCATGGTGATCATATGGGCCTGCAACAAATTAAATCTGCTGAAGCTGCAGAAACCAGTAGGAGACATAAAGTGAACAGCATTTTTTATGCCCTTTCGATGAGCAGGTACCTATGTCTCCACAGATACTCCTTTGGATGCCTTGCGGAGCAAGAACTCGCAAATATAAACAATATTCTGCGCTACATTAGGCAAACATGCTTGTTTAGCTTCATTGGTTTATGAACCATTTTCTATAGAAAGGAAACAAGGGCTCCTTTGTGATATCACAACGGCTCAAAACTTAATTTAGTTTAAAAAAATACCCCGTTCTATTAGTACCTAACCAAAAAGATCGATGGCTCCACGACAAGTGCAGTTAACTGCTTAATGGTGCAGATTTGCATACTTTTCCTTTTCAAACCAGGTCCTATGCTTAGTATCGAGATTTGACAGTTTTGGAATCGCTATACACAGTAAAGCCCCAGTTAAAAGTGTTCATACAAATTTGTTCGTAGATTTGGTTATGCTGATTGATGGAACTGAACTTGTTTTATGAAGACTCAGAACGGCATCTGCAAGGCAGATGAGGTTTCACTAAGAGCTTTTCATGGCAGAAATACATTCGGAGTGCTTGCCAAACACTGCCGAGGGACAACCTCGCTTAGAAAAATTTTCTTCTAATTGAAAAAACTGTTTCTAAAATTTTGATGTAGCTTTGCACGGTGCGTGAACCCAGGATCTTCGGTGTGGTAGACGGAGCAGCATTACACCATGGATGGAATGCACGATTCGAGGCTCCCAGAACGACGCAGTTTTTTTTATCTCGTTACAACCAAAATCCGCTCTGTCCGACAAGCAACAAAAACATAAGAAAAGCTAGACGTCGCAAGGCTGAAATCGCAGCAGACTGCCAGTGATTTCGCATTTGGGCTCAAATGCCTGGTGTGTGAGTGCACAAGTCAATCGACAGAATGTACCAGCAAAGAGCAGCATATCTCAAGAGCAAATCGCACCGCAATCGATAAAAATATTTGTTATCTGCGAACATGGAAAAATACCTGAACCATGAAAAATGAGACGTTGCAAATTGACGAGTAATGCTATGGACTCATGTAGTCTATGTGACTTACTCACGGACCGGTCAGTTCAACTTTACCTAATCTAACCGCTACTAAAACCGTCATTCAATCCTTGTAGGATAGCTTTGGCTGCAGTAGTAATATACCGCAGCATGTAACTTAACGGTGTTTGTGATTGTTACTGTAAAGAAACTTAGCAGTGTAACTTTTAGTATTCGACATCGTTATCGTCCTCACCTTCGTTTTAGTAAATCCCTGTTTTCGCCTTCTCTTACAATCATTGTCAGCTTATTCACTACCGTCATTATCATTAACATTTTTATCTTTCTTATGCGTCATTTTCTTTTTACTCCTTTCGTTTGCTTTTATTTTATCTTTTTTTCTTCATCTTCTTCTTTCTTTTTTTTTCTTCTCATTTTAATTTTTATTTTTCTTGACAATTTAATTTTATCTTTGTCGTTTTTTTCTTTTCTTTTTCTCTTTTCTTATTACTCCTTTCATTTACTTTTGTTTTATCTTATTATTTTCCTTATTTTCTTCTTCTTCTTCTTCCTTTTCATTATCTTTCTCTATTTCTTCAAATTTTTTTTTCCTTTTCTGCTTTTCTTTTGGATTTTATATTTATTTCCCTTTCTCTCTAATTTGTATTTTAAATTTTTCCCGCTTTTCTTTCAATTTTTTACTTTCTTGTTCATTTTGTTGTCATTTTTATATATCCCTTTCTTCTTATTTTACTTTTCCCTTTGTTTTATTTTATTTTCTTTTACTTTTTCTTTTATTTTTCTTGCCATTCTAGTTTTTATTTTTATTTATTAAATTTTTATTTTTACTTCTGTCCTCATCTTGTTTTATTTTTTTTTCATTTTAAATGTTTTTATCTTTTTGTTTCCGTTTTTCTTTTGCTTTGTCTTTTTATTTTTTTATTTTTATTAAAATTTTTTTCTCCTTTTGTAATTATTTTTCTTTAGTTTAAATTTTTTTCTCCTTTTTGTTTCCGTTTTTCTTATTGTGTCTATCTTTGCTTTATCTTTTTCTTTTTATTTTACCTTCTCCTTTATTTTCAATTGTAATTTTACTTTTTTTCTCTTTCTGTTTTTATTATACTCAGTGTGCTTCGCAAACAGAGTATATTAACTTTGATTGGATAACGGTTGGTTGTACAGGTATAAAGGAATCGAGATAGATATAGACTTCCATATATTAAAATCATCAGTATCGAAAAAAAATTTGATTGAGCCATGTCCGTCCGTCCGTCCGTCTGTCCGTTAACACGATAACCTGAATAAATATTGAGATATCTTCACCAAATTTGGTACACGAGCTTATCTGGACCCAGAATAGATTGGTGTTGAAAATGAGCGAAATCGGATGATAACCACGCCCATTTTTCATATATAAAATATTTTGGAAAACACAAAAAATCTTATTATTTAGTAAATAACACACCCAGAATGCTGAAATTTGTCATGTGGACTGATATTGAGACTCTTGGTAAAAATTTGAAAAAAAATTTGTAAAAAGGGCTTGGCACCGCCCACTTCTGATAAAATCAATTTTACAAATATTATTAATCATAAATCAAAAATCGTTAAACCCATCAAAATTAACAAAATTCGGCAGAGTTTGCCTTTACTACAAGGAATGCTTTGAAGAAAAATTAACGAAATCGGTTAAGGACCACGCCCACTTTTATATAAAAGATTTTTAAAAGGGTCGTGGACCAATAAAATTAGCTACATCTTTAAAAAAAAGCTTTATAACAATGGTATTTCACTTCCCAAGTGGATTTATAACAGTAAATAGGAAAAACTTCATATTTTAAAAAATGGGGGTGGCACCGCCCCTTTTATGACTAAGCAATTTTCTATGTTTCGGTAGCCATAACTCGAAGAAAAATCAACATATCGTAACAAAATTGGGTATACATATTTTTCTTATAGCAGAAAATATTTCTAGTAAAAATGGACGGGATCGGTTAAAGACCACGACAACTTAGATACAAAACAAGTTTCAAAGGGTCGTAGACTAGAGTAATAAGCTATAACTTAGCAAAAAATAGTTTTGAATCAATGATATTTCACTTATCAAGTTTTATTGTAAGAGGAAATGGGGAGACATTCTTTGTTAAATGGGCGGTGCCGCGTGTTATGTAGAAAAGTAATTTATCTGAAATCATGATGCAATTACAAGGTGACTGACGTTGGCAGCTTCTCTTTCTAATACGCCATCTTGTACTCCCACTCTAAAACTCAATTTGCCTCTTTGCAAAACTACTATTTTATTCAGAAGAAAAAGTGTTCTAAAAACTACACAAATCAATATTTCTAAAAACTATGGAACGGCGTCACTTTTTGTCACCAAATCTATTTTGTGTTGACTTTTATACATAAAAATAAATTTTAATATTTTCGTCGCAAAATAAAGGTAATTTGTTTAAAATAATCATTATAATACATATTTAAATGATATTTTTTAATCGGGTCATTTGCTTTTCCTTTCCAGGTCCTTTTTTCCTGCTTTTTGTCGTTCTGAGGCGTATTCCGAAAGCATTTCTTCCGCCTGTTGCAAAATGGTCGGAAGACAAAACTATCACCTTGCCAATGTTTCAGGTGTCACACAGGCACACTTTTGTTAAACCTGGCGTTTACGTCGCTAAGCCCCACTTTTATATATTGGTAGAGGTAGCGCTCGAAAGTTCATTACAAGCGCTAGTACAATGCAATATTCGTCTGTAGCTCATAGATTAATGTTACATTAAAGAACTACTACACAAGAGTCAAGTCTTTCTATAACTGACCATATTTCTTTTATATCTCTTGGTGGCTGCTTTGTTTTCATGTATATGTTGTTTTATGTAGCAGGTGCCAATTCCAGTGCACATCTCGATCAACAAGCAATAGTGTTAAAATACTCATTGTAAAGTGGTCCATCAGAAAAACTTGGAACAATTTATGGCGGTGTGAACTTGCTGGTTTTAGCCTTAAGCACATTACCATACTGATGGTCAGTGTACACGTGGGCCATTCGATGGTGAATGACGAGAAAGTTTCATACTTATGTACATTCTTTATACAGTTACAACCTTCTAAAATTTTTAGCCCCGCAGGTTATCCCATCTTTTCTGCGGAGCTTACTGGTTAATATCAGTATCGACGATTCAATGCCCGACATGGCAAACTGCAATGTTCTTATTGGAGCCGGCTGCCTCAGTAACTTTGGTAATGCCCGGTTAACCGGGTAATTGAAGATCCTCGGCTCACTCCTCGGGCAAAACAACATCAAAACTTTAGAAACAAGTTTTTTCAATGTGAAGAACATTTTTCTAAGCGGGGTCGCCCCTCGGCAGTGTTTGGCAAGTACTCCGAGTGTAGTTTTGCCATAAAAGCTCACAGTGAAAACTCATCTGCTTTACAGATACCGTTGAAGGCGGCATAAAACAAGTAAGACCCGCCCGCCAATTTGTAGGTAAAATTAAAAGGAGCACGACTCGAATAGGAAGAGAAGCTTGACCTTAAATCCATTCGGAGTTTAGCGCGCCTATATTTATTTATTTACATTGATCAAAGATTTTGGGTTATGCTCGGTTGCCCGTGTATTTGGATCCCCCCACATGAGTACCCGGTTATCTCATTACTCAAGTAAAATGATCAGCCCTACCTCTCGCCAAGCGTATTGCAAACTATAACAGGCCACAGGTATTTCCATCGTCAGCGCAAAGGTATCGAACCTCCTTCCCTCACTGCGTCATCTTGAAAAGGAGCTCTCGCTGCTCTTTAAAAACGGCCGATAAAGCGAAAATGATTTCTGAAAAGTAGCTGCTTATTCTTCGAGCAGCTAACTAGTAATAACTATACCATGTAGAATAGGCGGAAGCATTAGTGGAGGAGTTTGGTCTTCATTAAGTTGCCCCATACCTTCACTGTTTATTCTTCTTGTAATTCATTTTGCCTTTCGGAACACAAACTAAGCGAAATATCTCAGGTTTGCCATACTACAACAGAATTCACGAACATTAGGTTCAAAAAGGCTTTGAAGAAAGGATAGTAATCTATACTTAAGTGGCGGCCCTGCATGTTTTATGCAAACTTCGAACGGCAGAAACTTTTAATAGCAGAACCAGAAGTATATTCGAAGAGCCTGCCATAAACGTAGTTTAATATAAGAACTATTTTCATGAAAAGTGTAAAAAATGTACAAAAAGGTACTTTATTTAATACTATTTCACAAAACGGCCTCTTCTATTATTCCCCTTTCTCACATTGTCATTATTACATCATGATCTGAAATGAAATGTACAATTGAAGCTCACGCTGAGTATATAATGTTCGGTTACACCCGAACTTAGACACCTTTACTTGTTTTTCTTTTGTTTTAATTTTTTTATCTTTTTGTTTCCGTTTTTATTTTTCATTCTACTTTCCTTTGTGCTTTGCTCTTTATTTTACTTTCTCTTTTATTTTAATTTTTAATTTTTTTCCGTTTTTTTTTATTTTTATTTTCTTGTTCAATTTTCATTTTATTGCTTTATTTCTTTTTCTTTTTGTTCTCCTTTTCCATTTGTTTTTATTTTCCTTTTATCTTTTTCTTTTTACTATAACTTTCCTTTTTCTTTTTATTTCGAATTGTTGTTATATTAATTTTACTTTTCGTTTTTCTTTTCCTTTTCCTTTAACTTTTCTTTTTATATTTATTATAATTTTTTTCCTTTTTTCTTTTTCTCTACATTTTTTTTCTATTTTTATTTATTTCAAAATTTCTATTTTATTTCTTGTAAATGGAAGCGCCTAGAAGATGCGAACGAGGAAATCAGAGAGTATAAAAGGCAGCAAATGTAGAGGCGCTGGAATTCAGTTTCATTTGAGCTGTCAATCAGTTTGGTTACTAAACAAGCTGTTCGTTGCAAAATATAAGTGTTATTGTGCAGCACTTTAATAAAGGCCATTTTCCATTATTCAATATTGGAGTTATTTATTCAACAGTTTAGCGATACGAACATGGGCAGAAGATTGCAAATAAGGGGAATTGCAGTAAAATCGTTACATTATTATTAGTTTACATGAGAATTGCATATTTGTAGGCGCTTAAACATGCGACACAAACTACTACATACAAGCAGGGAGCTACGTGCATATAGAACAGCAAATGTGGACGTATGTCATTCAATGCAGATATATCTATTTTGTATATGTAAATAGTTGTGTGTGGTTGTTAAATTTATTGCAATCTAATATTTAGAATTTTCCTTGTTTTTATTAATTTTGCAGATTCGCCAACATGGTTAGCCGCTGATGCGTTGACAGCCACGGGTGTTGTTACTCTTGATGTTATTACAAGCAAAGAGTATTTTTTTATTCAATACCCCCACTTTTTTGAAACTTGTTTAAACATTTTTTGTTTAATACATACTTTTTCAATTTTACTAATTATTTTTCACACCTTTTTTTAGTTTCATAACTTTTTCTGCGCGTCTATGTAGTAAGTTGCCGCTGTCGTTGTGGTTTTGTTTTTGTTTTGTTGTCCAACCCGCCATTGAGCCTGCGGTCAGCATGCATAGGAAATGTAAACATTAGCTATATTGTACACTTCCCCTCAGCTCTTTACAATGCTTTGTTTACACAACCCAAAACATTTATAGCAATACTAGCAGACCCGGCAGACGTTGTTCTGCCCTAAATTTGGCCTATCTGCATACATTTTAATAAGCTTTTTCCGTCTAACTCTGCCCTACCCCTCTACACTTTTTCCTAATCTCTTTATTCACTCCTCCCTCCGTCTTTTTCGCTTCATCTCCATCTTCGTCTCATTCTATCTCTTTCTCAGTCTCCTTCTCTCTTTTCTCTTCTCTCAAGTTTTTCTCCTTCTTCTTCATCTCTTATTGCCAGTCCCAGAGGGTGGTATGTATTTTGTTCCAGTCCCATTCCGAGTCTCAGTCCCAGTCCCACTCCGAGTCTCAGTCTCAGTCCCAGTCCTAGTCCTAATCCCAGTCCCAGTCCGTCTCTATTATACTTCCCGGAAAAAAGCATCGTAAATACTAATATAGGCAAATTTATATACGAAATTTCAGGGCAAATCGAATAGGACGTATGCAAATAAGTATGTGGGTATTATTAATTCATGTCTTTATTTCGGCTTCGCATGCATATTTATCAGTTTTGCCAGGTTGATGCGACGAAATCGAATATCACAATGAACTTCAGAGCTCTCAGCAACAGCTTTCATTTGATATCCATAATACACACACATTCTAGCGGTATCCGGGTCCATGTTTTGGCCTATATTTCGAGACCCTAGTCACTCAGCGGTGTAAAACTTACTCTGTATTATAGCACACATCAACAGCATCAATTTGATACCCATAATATAAAAACACATTCTAGGTGTATCCGGGTCCATGTTTTGGCCTATATCTCGAGACCGTAGTCACCCAGCGGTGTAAAACTTACTCTGTACTAAAGCATACATCAACAGCTTCAATTTGATACCCATAATGTAAAACACATTCTAGGTGTATCCGGGTCCACGTTTTGGGCTATATCTCGAGACCCTATCCTCCCAGTTGTATGAAAATTATCCTGTACTATAGCACTCATCAACAGCTTTCATTTGATATCCATATTGTATAAACACATTCTAGGGGTACCCGGGTCCACGTTTTGGGCTATATCTCGAGACCCTAGCCTCCCAGTTGTATGAAAATTATCCTGTACTATAGCACTCATCAACAGCTTTCATTTGATATCCATATTGTATAAACACATTCTAGGGGTACCCGGGTCCACGTTTTGGGCTATATCTCGAGACCTAGCCTCCCAGTTGTATGAAAATTATCCTGTACTATAGCACTCATCAACAGCTTTTCATTTGATATCCATATTGTATAAACACATTCTAGGGGTACCCGGGTCCACGTTTTGGGCTATATCTCGAGACCCTAGCCTCCCAGTTGTATGAAAATTATCCTGTACTATAGCACTCATCAACAGCTTTCATTTGATATCCATATTGTACAAACACATTCTAGGGGTACCGGGTCCACGTTTTGCGCTATATCTCGAGACCCTAGCCTCCCAGTTGTATGAAAATTATCCTGTACTATAGCACTCATCAACAGCTTTCATTTGATATCCATATTGTATAAACACATTTTAGGGGTACCCGGGTCCATGTTCTGGGCTATATCTCGAGACCCTAGCCTCCCAGTTGTATGAAATTATCCTGTACTATAGCACTCATCAACAGCTTTCATTTGATATCCATATTGTATAAACATATTCTAGGGTTACCCGGGTCCACGTTTTGGGCTATATCTCGAGACCCTAGCCTCCCAGTTGTATGAAAATTATCCTGTACTATAGCACTTATCAACAGCTTTCATTTGATATCCATATTGTATAAACACATTCTAGGGGTACCCGGGTCCATGTTCTGGGCTATATCTCGAGACCCTAGCCTCCCAGTTGTATGCAAATTATCCTGTACTATAGCACTCATCAACAGCTTTCATTTGATATCCATATTGTATAAACATATTCTAGGGGTACCCGGGTCCACGTTTTTGGGCTATATCTCGAGACCCCAGCCTCCCAGTTGTGTGAAAATTATCCTGTACTATAGCACTCATCAACAGCTTTCATTTGATATCCATATCTTTCCATATCAAATCAAACATCCCTAAATCGGTTTTCTTAGATGATAATTTCGCGGAGGTTCTTAAAGATGTGGTTGACCTCTTCGCAGATTTTTTTATGTCTAACTTCGTATCGGATGATACCGAATGCTTTACCAAGCTTTTCTTCTGACGAAAACACGTGCCTCAACTTCGGTTCCCTCACACTTTCTTCTGAAGATATCTCCAACGGGCTATCGTTGCTAAAGCCCTCTTCGGAAACTGATGTCGATGGTATGTCTGCGATCCTCTTTAAAAGTTGTCCAGCTTTTGTTGAGGCCTTTGAAAATCTTGTTTAACGAGTCGCTGGCGTCTGGTAGCTTCATTGATGACTGGAAAGTCACTTACATAACTCCCATTCTAAAAAGTGGTAAGAAAAATGATGTTAGAAATTATCGGCCCATATCAAACTTTCAACTATATCTAGATTTTTGAGTGTGTAGTAAAAGAGAAGCTTTATTTTGCTACAAAGTCCATTATATCTCATAACCAACATGGCTTTGTTCCCGGAAGGTCTACAGTTTCGAACTTAGCGGCTCTTAGTGACTACTGCATAACAGCGTTTTCTGATGGTCATCAGTAGATTGTATATACACAGACTTTTCAAAAGCTTTCGATAAAGTCTCGCATACAATTCTAGTTAAAAAACTGGCTTGTTTAGGTTTTCATTCCTACTTCTTGGAATGGATCAAATCCTATTTATCGAATAGACGCCGTGTTTGTTACTATTGACGGCATGTGTTCCGATCTTTCGTGGCCACTTGAGGCGTACCGCATGGAAGCGTTCTTGGACCTCTACTGTTTGTCTTATTTATTAATGACATTGGAAGTTGTTTTTCATTCGCCAAGTGCTTGCTTTATGCAGACGATCTTAAGTTATTTGCTGTAGTCAAACATTATCTCGATGAAGCAAGGCTGCAGCAGGATGTTAATGCTCTTTATATATGGTGTAGTAAATCACATTTATCCTTAAATATAAGAAGTGTTTCAAAATGATCTTTGCGAAAATTTTTAATGTACGTAGTACGTCTTACAGCATTTCAAATGTTACTCTGCTAAATGTAAATGAAATTAAAGACGTGGGAGTTATATTTGACACAAAACTCTCTTTCAACAGCCACATTGATTTCATTATCGCGAAAGCATACTCAGTTCTGGGGTTTGTATGTCGTAACAGCACTAATTTCTCAGACCCATATACCTTGAAACTTTTATTTACAAGCTTTGTGCGCTCGCATCTTGAGTATGCTGTCTTCGTGTGGAGGCCCTATAATCAACTTCCGATTAAGAGGATTGAGCGTGTACAAAAGGTTTGCCTTAAATTTGCCTTACGGTTTCTGAATTTTGAAAACCCAGTTCCGGCCTACACAGCTCGTCTCTCAACTGATAAACTTGCAATCTCTGGAAAGCCGTAGATCTATCTTGTCCTTAACGTTTACGTTAACATGATTCAAGGCATCGTTGATTGCCCATATCTCTTGCATAAAATATGTTTCAATGTCCCTAGACGTAACCTTCGTGTATCTTATCCATTTTATCTACCCAAAGTAAAAACGACATTTGCTGGAAATGCACCTTTGGTGCGCTCTTCGAGAGAATTTAATATTTTGTCAGAAACTACTGTCATTGATTTTACAATGACAAAACAGGCTTTCTTAAATCTTCTGTACACTATTCTGTAATGTAAATTTATCTGATTCGTTTATGTAGTCTGTAAGAAACATTTTATTTCAAAGATTACTATATTAAATAATATAATATAATAATAATAATAATAATAATAATAATAATAATAATAATATTGTACAAACACATTCTGGGCTATATCTCGAGACCCTAGCCTCCCAGTTGTGTGAAGATTATATGTACTATAGCACTCATCAACAGCTTTCATTTGATATCCCTATTGTATAAACACATTCTAGGGGTACCCGGGTCCACGTTTTGATCTCAAGACCCTAGACACGTAGCGAAAAAAAGGTAGACGTTGGCCGATTCTCAGACCTACCCAATATGCTCACAAAATTTCATGAGAATCGGTTCAGCGGTTCGGAGGAGTTCAGCCTCTAAAACCGTGACAGAAGAATTTTATATATTACATTTCTGTTTCATTTGTGTACGTGCAATATAAAATAATTTAGGTATATGAATAAACTTTTACATTTATCTGCGTTTAGCCAAACCACAATAACAACAATATTAGGATACTATTATTCAATATGCTTTAACGCGAGTACCTATTAACGGAAGTTCAACCCCACTGCCCTCAAGTGGTCCAATGAAACCAGGCTAATCCTGTTCATGTACCCACACCCTGTTGAACCGCTGTTGGGCAAAACGTCAAGGGAGAAAAGGCGATTTTTGTCGCCCGTGCTTCGCATACGAATTTCTCTGCGCATGAGAGTCCTTCGCCCTGACAATCAGGGCAATGAAACATTACGTGTTCTGTGTTTTTCAATTTGTTGAGACAGTTTGGACAGAAAGGATCTTCCACAATCATACGCTTATGTAGATATTCCTTGAAATCGCCGTGTCCACTTAATATCTGCATGAAGTGGTGGTTTTAGTTCGCCGTGCTCTCGCTCGTACTATTCCGCTATATTCCGAACCACTATGAAGGTCCAGGCGCCCTTTCCTCGATTCTTCCCACCATTCTTTCCACCTATGTACTATTGTTGTTGTCAATGAGCTTTTCCAATGCCATATAGATCGGCTTTCACTTGACAGTATCTCTCTTCAGATTTTCAGGATGAATCGCATCGTCGGACACAGTCAAATGAGCACACGCTCTTCATATGGTAGGCTGCTAGCATACATTTTTGGAGGGTCTTTTAGATACGTGCCATACTGGTGCCGCATGTGACATTATCGAGTTGGTTACGTTGCTGACGGTGACTTCGCATAATCGTAAGTCCTAGACTAGGCCCTAAAAAAGATATGCAAAAATCGCTCATCATGAAAAGGCTTATGTTAGTACCCTCGAGCTCTTTTGTTTGCTCATCTAAACTATTTTTTTTATAACACCCAACAAAAAACAAAAAAAAAGTGCAGAACACAACAACATATGTCATAACTTCAACAAAATCCTTCACACCTAACTCATTTGAAAGAAGCAAAAAACCCGCGAAGAAATTTAAACTAATAGAAGAAGAAACTTTTGCAAACAAGAAATAATGTCATAGCTAAGTTCGTCAAGAAATACAAGTGCGATATGCGAAAGGACTAGCAAAAGTTCGTGTATTTCGTAGTTTAAATTATTATTTTGTATATAACCGAATAAGCTGAATAACTTCAAAGGCACTGAGAGTGTTCCTGTGTACTTTTTTTCCCGAAAAGTGGTCCGGAGTCGATCTGTTCAAAACACATTAACGATTTGAGTTTCTAGAAATTTGGACAGGGAAATCAAGGAGGGAAGACAAGGCAGAGTGGTGAGGACAAGCGAGCCCCGCAAAATTAGGTGGAATAGTGAGAGGGAGAGAGAGAACGAACGTGGGGGTGAAGAATATATAGCATAGAAGATAATCTAAGAAAAACCATTCAAAGCCGATGGTCTATATCTAGTTCTGAGCTGACAATGTCCCCATATTTCTATAACGATCCCGGCTAGATTGTTACTTGCGTTGCCCGAATAGAATATTCTGTTTAGGAGTTGCATGAGGGCTGTCTATTTTTATACTCAGTTGAGCAGAGCACACAGAGTACATTAACTTTGATTGGATAACGGTTGGTTGTACAGGTATAAGGAATCGAGATAGATATAGACTTCCATATATCAAAATCATCAGTATCGAAAAAAAATTCGATTGAAGTCATGTCCGTCCGTCTGTCCGTTAACACGATAACTTGAGTAATTTTGAGGTATCTTGATGAATTTGGTATGCAGGTTCCTGGGCACTCATCTCCAAATCGCTCTTTAAAATGAACGATATCGGACAATAACCACGCCCACTTTTTCGATATCGAAAATTTAGAAAAATCGAAAAAGTGCGATAATTCATTACCAATACGGATTAAGCGATGAAACTTGGTAGGTGAGTTGAACTTATGACCCAGAATAGAAAACTAGTAAAATTTTGGAAATGGGCGTTTCACCGCCCACTTTTAAAAGAAGGTAATTTAGAAGTTTTGCAAAGCTGTAATTTGGCAGTCGTTGAAGATATCATGATGAAATTTGGCAGGAACGTTACTCTTATTACTATATATCTGCTTAAAAAAATTAGCAGATCGAGAACGACCACGCCCACTTTTAAATAAATTCAAATTTTAAAGAAAAGTTATATCTTTACAGTATATAAGTAAATTATGTCAACATTCAACTCCAGTAATGATATTTTGCAACGAAATACAAAAATAAAAGAAAATTTCAAAATGGGCGTAGCCTCCGCCCTTTTTCATTTTATTTGTCTAGGATACTTTTAATGCCATAAGTCGAAACACATTTACCAATCCTTGTGAAATTTGGTAGAGGCTTAGATTCTAGGACGATAACTGTTTTCCTGTGAAAAAGGGCGAAATCGGTTGAAGCCACGCCAGTTTTATACAAAGTCCGACCCGTCTGTCATTCCGATCGGCCGTTAACACACGATAACTGAGCAAAATCGATATATCTTTCCTAAACTCAGTTCACGTACTTATCTGAACTCACTTTGTATTGGTATAAAAATGGCCGAAATCCGACTATGACCACGCCCCACTTTTTTCGTATATCGAAAAATTTACGAAAAATGAAAAAAATGTCCATAATTATATACCAAATACGAAAAAAGGGATGAAACATGGTAATTGTATTGGTCTATTGACGCAAAATATAACTTTAGAAAAAACTTGGTAAATGGGTGAGACACCTACCATATTAAGTAGAAGAAAATGAAAAAGTTTTTGCAGGGCGAAATCAAAAGCCCTTGGAATCTTGGGAGGAATACTCTTCGTGGTATTACATATATAAATAAATTAGCGGTACCTCGACAGATGATGTTCTGGATCACCCTGGTCCACATTTTGGTCGATATCTCGAAAACGCCTTCACATATACAACTAAGGGCCACTCCATTTAAAAACCCTATTAATACCTTTAATTTGATACCCATATCGTACAAACACATTCTAGAGTCACCCCTGGTCCACGTTTATGGCGATATCTCGAAAGGCGTCCACCTATAGAACTAAGGCCCACTCCCTTTTAAAATACTCATTAACACCTTTCATTTGATACCCATATAGTACAAACAAATTCTAGAGTCACCCTGGTCCACCTTTATGGCGATATCTTGAAAAGGCGTCCACCTATAGAACTAAGGCCCACGCCCTTTTAAAATACTCCATTAGCACCTTTCATTTGATACCCATATCATACAAACACATTCTAGAGTCACCCCTGGTCCACTTTTATACACGATATTCCGCAAAGGCGTCCACCTATAGAACTAAGGCCCACTCCCTTTTAAAATACTCATTAAAACCTTTCATTTGATACCCATATAGTACAAACAAATTCTAGAGTCCAAAAACAAAAACGTCCTAAACGCTGGTCAAGAATCAAAAAAAAAAACACCTTTATGGGCTATATCTTGACAGGCGTGTCCACCTATAAGAACCTAAGTGTCCCAACCACCGGGGCTAAGTAAGTCCCAACGCGCCCTTTTAATACTCATTAACAACCTTTCAATTTGATAAACCTTATCGTACAACACATTCTTTCTAATTCTAATAGAGTTAACCAACCACCCCCTACCTGGCTACGTTTTAATGGTATTAATTGATGGGCGATATCTCCGCAAGAGGCGGGCTCCACATAATAGAAACTAAGCTAAGCTAAGCTCAGGACGAGGCCCCACTCCCACTCATTGTAGCCGACGTCCACCACTCCGTCCACGGCTTCCACTTACTCCTTTTTTTTTAAAATACTCATTAAAAACAACACAACCTTTCATTTGATACCTATAGTCAAACGCCATTCTAATAGCAACCTGGTCCCCTTTTTATAACGATATCCGCAAAGGCGTCCACTAAGGAAGTAGGCTAAGAACTCTTTGAAGGCCCCCGGTCGCTCCAAGAATGCCTCCCTCGACTAAGGTAAGATAAGAAGGAACTATGATAGACTGACGGCCCCCCCTCGCGCACCCGCCCCTTTTTAAAAATACTCAATACTCAGTAACCACCCTTTCATTTGATAACCCATAATAGTACAAACACAAATTCTAAAAAATTCTAAAATTCTAGAGAGTCAAAACGCCTGGGATCAAAAACGTCCAGACAACGACGCCTGGGGTCCTCCTCCTTTATGTAAGAATTATGTGGCGATAAAAAATCTTGAAACTAGCAGGCGTCCACACCATATAGAACTAAGTACGAAGAAGGAGGAAGCTAATTACTAAGAGCCACCACTCTCCACCTAACCTCCCTTTTAAAATACTCATTAACACCTTTTCTTTTCTTTTATAACCCCTATAGTACCAAAAAACAGAATTCTCAAAACAAACACATTCTAGATCAACAAAAAATAAAAAAACATCAAAAAACACCACCACCAACAACCACAAACGGCAACCACCACCTTCAAAGTCACCACAAACCACCAAAAATCACCAACAACAAATCAAAGAAGAGTCACACACCCACCCCTGATCCACGTATTTAATTAATTGGGGGCGATATAAATACCGAGCAAAGGCGGCCCCCCAACAGAACCCCATAAACTAAGAGGTACTACTAAAAGTAAGGCCCACTTACTTACTGCAACTCCTTTAAGCTAGAAGGTAAGGCCCACTGCTTCCCACTAACTAAGGCCCACTTCCTTTTAAAACACTTATTAAACACCTTTCGTTTTGATACCCATATTATAACAAAAACGCATTCTAAAGAGGTCAACCCTGGTTCCAACTTTTATAAACGATATTCGCAAAAGAAAGAAGGCGTCCACCGCTAATAGACTATAAGAATGCCCACCTTCCAAATTCCTATTTAAAATAACCTCATTAACACCTTTTTTCATTTGATACCCATATAGTACACAACGGCGGCATTTCTGAGTCAACCCTGGGGTCCACACTTTTTTTTAATATATAATTATAACGATATTCCGCAAGGGCGAAGGAACATGAGTCCACATGAGAGGCCCTTCGCTCGCCCTTTTTAAATACTCATTAACAAAAACTTCAGTTATTTTTGATATACCCTAATAGTAACAAACAAATTCTAGAGTCACTCACGTCCAAACACGCAACGACGGCGAATCAATCAACAACAACCGAACGGCAGCAAGACAGACTGCCTGAAGTCGTCACGCCTGGGTCCCCTCTCTCATCCTTTAATGGATTTAATGTGCTTTAATATGCGAATATCTTGAAAAGAAGGCGGTCCAACCCTATAGAACTAAGGGCTAAGGTAAGAAAGGAAAGGCCCCCTCTCCCTTATTAAAATAATCATTTATTAACAAAACCAAAGCAAAACATAACAAAAACCTTTTCATTTTTGATACACATATAGTCAAAAACAAATAATTTCTAGAGTCAAGAAACCACAATCCACACCCTAAAAACACACTCAACCCACCAGTCCACAACCCCTGATATTCCACCACAACACGTTTAATGGCGATAATCCCGCAAAGAGGCCGTCCACTCACACCTAACACAAGGAACTAAGGCCCACTTTGTCTTTGCTTTTGATGCCTTTTAAAACACTTATTACACCTTTCGTTTTATAAAATAACCCCTGGTATACAAAACAGCATTCTAATATAATTTCTATAGTCAAACCCTGAAAAGAAAAAAAAACCCTGGTCCACTTTTATACCGATATTCCGCCAAAGAGAAGAGTAGCAAGAGGAAAGGCGGGTCCCCCTATAGAAACTAATGCCCAAAATCCCCTTTTAAATACTCATTACCACCTTTTCATTGATACCAATATAGTACAAACAATTCTATCAACGAAACGAACGGACAAACGAAAACGCACGAACGACGCCCTAGGTCCAAGGGTCCACACACACCACCACACACCACCTTTATGATGGCGATAGTCTTGAAAAAGAAGGAAGAAAAGCGTCCACCATAGAACTAAGGCCCACGCCGACGCTCCCACGCCCTTTGAAATACTCAGTAACGATACCTTTCATTTTGGATACCCACATGTCACAAACCATTCTTGAGTCACCCGCTGGTCCACGTTTTGGCATATCCCGAAAAGGGCTTCCACCCATAACCTAAAGGGCAACTTCCTTTTAAAACACTTATTACAAAAAACACCTTGCGTTTTGAATATCTACCCCATATTTACAAACGCATTTCTAGTGTCAAACGAGACCCTGGTGTCCACTTTTATAAAAACGATATATTTCCGAAAAGAAGGGCGTCCACCTATAGAACTAAGGCCCACGCCCCTCTTAAATACTCATTACACCTTTTTAATTTTGATACTCATAATTCGTACAAACAAATTCTAAGAGGTCACCCCTGGTCCATCTTTTTATGCGATATCCTCGAAAAGGAAGGCCGTCCATCTTAGAACTGAGGCCCCACGCCCTTTTAAAAAAAAAAATAATGCCTCATTAATAAAAAATGCTCATTAATAATACATTTCATTTTATACACATGTGCCCTACAAACAACATTCAAAAACAAAAAAAAAAAAAAGGTTTACCCTAAAGGTGTTTCTTTTTACAACAGTGGGTGATTTTTCTCCCCTTACTTTGGTTAACTACTTACTCTTTTGTCCCCTCCAACAGATTCTCAACATCAACTGAGTATGTAATGTTCGTTACAAACAAATCAAACCCGACTTAGTTTTAGAGAGGATTAGAGGCCTTCCTTACTTGTTTTCTGTAATATTTATGTACATATTCTAGCTGGAGGGGAAATTTCTACTAGGATCAAAGGGAAAAACCTTTTCTTATCTTTTTTCACTTAATACTTACTGCTTACTCCTGTGGACAAAAGAAGCCGAGTATATGTGAGGACCGTTTTTTCCAGCGTATGATAAAAAATATGATTACCACAAAATGAACTTTCGTTGAACTAAAAATTTTCGGGCAGCCAAAAAATATTCGGTATTCGGACAAAGAACGCCCTAGATAACAACACTTACTCTTACTATTTGGAACCAATTCATTTTATCCATCATCTATCATTTCCGTAAATAGCAACTAAGACAGAAAATCTAAGCTAGTTTAATATATGTATGATAAACGACCAAACGAGACGACCCCGAGAAAGACATACATATCTAAAAATAGCTGTGTTTTTCCATGTAAACACATATGAGCTTAGAAGTACTGTTAAATTACAGTAATGTGGGATGCATTATACTCAGTGCAAACTGAAATGTGTCCCTCTCATCTGTCTTCTGTCATTGTTATTCTCTAAACTATCTCCACTTCTATGACCGAAGTGTGGTCCACAACTAGACCGAAAACGATCAAAGCTAAAAAAATAAGGGTTTATAAACATGACCCAACACAACAGAGATGTAAGATGGCGGCGTGGTCCCCCTTCTGTCTGCTATTCAGCTATCTCAGAGCCAGTCAAGCAACAATCCGGTTTTTTGTAAGATCGAGTTATTTAACCACTGGCCATTTACCCACTCACTTCTTTACCACTACACTCACTCACTGCACTGAACAAACCCCACTACCACCTGCCACCACTTCACTGCATGGCCGCGTGTATCATAATTGCCGATTGGGCCAGCTAGATGGGTATAATAAATAATTATCTAAAGTGATTATAACGTTTTTTTTTTTTTACCCGCAAATGTTAGTTGTATTTGAAAATAACATGTAAAAAGGAAAAAAAACAGAGCCGGGGCGGCGGGGGAAGCCGCGGAAAAAGAAGAAAAGAAGCCGGAAAAAAACAAGCTAAAGAAAAGCAAGAAGAAATAAGAAGAAGAAAGCCCAAAAGCCCGGAAACCCCCATAACAGAAGGCCGGAAAAAAAACAAAGAAGAAAGACCCAAGAAAGCCGGGGCGGGCTTTTGCGGAGAAGGAACGGAGTTTTGAGCATATTGAAAAACTATTCACTATTTCCTAACCTAAACGTCACTTGCGTCCTATAGTCCTATGGTAAAAAAAACAAGTTAGAGGAGAGCGAATTTTTTTGAATTCGATTTATTTCAAAGAAAAGGGAAGAGAGCGTACTGTTTTCACTATTCCATTTCTAGTTTCATTACAAAACAATAAAAACAAAACTACCTTTCTAAACTTCTCTCACACTTTCCGTTAAATTTAATTCGTATGCAGTGGAGATGTATGCAGTGAGGCTTTTCTCTTTTTTCTTTGAATGAGAAGCATACTGTGTTTAACTCAGACTGACTCTTACAAAGAACTAATGGCTTCCGTCCTCCACGTTCCGTCTTTTTAATACACCCTCCACCTCTCTCTCTTTTAAACTCAAAAAAATGGTTATAATGTCAAAAAACGGTCAAAGGGAAACAGGAAGAGAGAAGGACAGAGCAGAGAGGAGGAGAGACAGGGGAGAAAAAGAGGTGAGAGGAGGGGGAGGGGCATAACCATTGACCTTAAAGCTATTTCCACACTGGTTATAAAAAAGCCAATTAAAATTAAAACGTTTTGAATTGAACTGGTCATACATATATCCATTGATTGGCCCCCTTTTTGTGTCCGCTGACCCCTATGCCAAACATCAACCCATATGAATGCAAATCCCACATCACATTTTGTTAACATTTTGGAACCTATAGAGGTCGAAACAAAATAAATTGAATCTTAAAGATAATTGATCTTACGATCATTTCAAAAAAAAAGAAGCCTTTTCACTAAAAAACGCACTTTGATGTTTCTTTTTGTTTTAGTTCCCCCCAATTGTAAGTTTATAGAGGTAATGCAATCGCATAAGAATACAGTACACACTTAAAGGCAAAGGCAAATAAATAACAAGGCAGAAGAAGAGCGGAAGAAATCATCGCTAAAGAATTGTTAACCTTTTCCTCTTTTTTTTCCTTTTTTCCCGCATAATGCCTACAAGCTGACTCGTTTACACCATCTTTTCTTAATCTTCTGCCTTAGAGGTTTTTGCTTTCTTCTCGTTTTTCTTCTTTTCCTTTTTTTATTTTCTTTTTTCCAATATCATATAACTTTTTTCTTTCTCTTTATTGTATTTTTTTGCGGTTTACTAACTTTCATCCCTTACATTTTTCAAAAAGGGTTTTTTGAATATTTCAATTTATGCTATAAATACAAGGGTTTAGATAAAAATTTTTGGTGGCACGTTTCATAGTATTAAGTAACAATATGCATTGGATATGTTTGAATTTGCTCAATTAGGTACTCTGCGATCGCTGATTGTGTGTGTTATTTTGTTGGTGGCTTGCGGTCATATTGTGTTATTATTTTTTTATGTAGTTTTGCGGTGGCGGAATCGCCTGATAAAACCGATTTTATTTAGATTTTCTTTTCTTTCTTCTCTCTCTGATCGGGCGGAAGGAAGAGA
>JARSSU010011453.1:0-24608 GCA_029619165.1 Eurosta solidaginis
AACCAACAGCGACAACAAAAAGGCAGAGGCCCACCTAAGCGGCCTCCTGTAGCCACAACAGCGACAACAAAAGGCAGAGGCTCACATAAACGGCCTCCTGCACCACCAACAGTGACAACAAAAGGCAGAGGCCCACCTAAACGACCTCCTGTAGCCACAACAGCGACAACAAGGCAGAGGCCCACCTAAACGGTCTCCTGCAGCAGCGCAACACCGCGCGCCAATGCCACCTTCAAACTACACCCAACCGCGCATGAACATCATCAGCCGCGCCGCACCGTGCAACAACAGAACAGCGACAACAAAAGGCAGAGGCCCCCCTAACGGCCTCTGCACCACCAACAGCGACAACAAAAAGCAGAGGCCCACCTAAGAAGCCTCCTGCAGCCACAACAGCGTCAAAAAAAGGCAGAGGCCCACATAAACGGCCTCCTGCACCACCAACAGTTACCACAAAAAAGAACAACAACCAAGACGGTGAGTTCGTTTCCGTAATACGGACAAAATTAGATTTTTTTATCCTTTTTGAATTAAAACGTATTGTGACGAATATTAGCAACACTAAGGGATACTATCATCACTAAGCCTATGCTAAGCAGTGACTTGTATGCACATCATAAATCAATCATTATATCTACCCATAGGCCCATACGGGCAGCGGAGAAGAGACGCACAAACACATGCATATATCTTATCTGAGATGCTCACAGAAGAAGGCAATAATTTTTGCAAGTATTACTCCACGTATACACGCGCATATGAGAAGCTATAAACGTAGTTGTGGCTGGTGATTTTGTAGCTGATAACTAACTAGTAAATTCTAGAATAGAAAAGCCTTGATGTATGCACGAGGAAACCAGACGGTATAAAAGGCAGCAACAGTAGGGGCACGACAATCAGTTTGATTTAAGCAATCAGTTGCGAAGTATAAGTGCTATTGTGAAGTACTTTAATAAAGGCCATTTTGCGTTATTGAATAGTGGAGTTATTTATTCAACAGTTTAGTGATTCGAACGTTAGTAGAAGGTTGCAAATAAGAGGAATTTCAGTAAATTCGTTACAGTATCATATAGTATTTTAAGCAAATGAAGTCGTATAGACGAAAGAATTTAAACTTATCATAGACTATACTTCAAAAGTAAAACTTTATCATTCGTTAAAATCCAAATAGTTAATACTAATTACAATTACGCCTAATTTTAAGCTACATACATACGATCGTAAATTAGACATAAACTTGAGGCGTGTTTAATTGCTTAAGGCTTAGGTTACAATTTTTTAAGGAAATTTCGCGGTTGCCAGCAAGCAAACAAAATTTCCTTCAATAAATAATTCTTCAGTGGTAGCATTTGTTTAATAAATTACAATTTTATTATAGTTTTGTTGTAGCATATTTTATAAACATACATACATATTTATAGCTGCTAGTAGAATAAAACCACACAATACCATTCAATACACTTACGTATGTACATCTGCCTAACGATACATTCATCTTTTAATCATAGTTAATATCAATTACAAAAACTACTCGAAATTTTTTGTGGCATATGTATCAGCAGGTGTATAACTTAATCCCGACTTACAAAATCCCGAAACACTAAATCCCGACACGACCAAATCCCGACATCTTATAATCCGGCACGACCAAATCCCGACAACTCATAATCCCGACAAAAAATCTCGACAAAAATTCCGACAACATGTAAATTGGGGACTTTAACATTTTTATATATTTTTCAGTATTTTTGAATAAGCTGGATTCAGTTTCACTCAGTGATAAAACGATGCCATAAAAAATACACATCTATTATTCTATTATTTTAGGCACCCCTTTTGCGTAGGCTACCTTCGGCTGCGACTCATAAAAATAATCCTTAGCCGATCCAATCCGGCTGCGCCATGCACAGTAATTCTGCGTAGAACACCTTTCTGCATAGGCGCGCTTATAAAAATAACCCTGTGCTACGCCATGCCAAGTCCGGGTGTGTAGTATAACCGTGGCGGTAGCCACGTGCGGCTGCCTTTGGCCGCACTTTAATCTAATCTTAATATATAAAAAACACGTGTCACACAATTGAGGCCAATGGACTACTAAACTACTGAACCGATTTTGAATTTGTTTTGCACCCCGTGTGTAGTTTGATCTAACTTGAAATATAGACTGTGGTGACTAGGGTCCTGAGATATAGGCCAAAACGTGGACCCGGGTACCCTAGAGTGCGTTTATAGAATATGGATATCAAATGAAAGCTGTTGATGAGTGCTTTAGTAGAGGGTATTTCATACCCCTGGGTGGCTAGGGTCTCGAGATATAGGCCAAAACGTGGACCCGGGTACCCCTAGAGTGTGTTATAGAATATGGATATCAAATGAAAGCTGTTGATGAGTGCTTTAGTAGAGATAATTTTCATACCCCTGGGTGACTCGGGCCTCGAGATATAGGCCAAAACGTGGACCTGGGTACCCCTAGAATGTGTGTATAGATATGGATATCAAATGAAAGCTGTTGATGAGTGCTTTAGTAGAGGGTAATTTTCATACCCCTGGGTGAATAGGGTCTCGAGATATAGGCAAAACGTGGACCTGGGTACCCCTAGAATGTGTTTATAGAATATTGATATCAAATGAAAGCTGTTGATGAGTTCTTTAGTAAAGGGTCATTTTCATACCCCTGGGTGACTAGGGTCTCGAGATATAGGCCAAAACGTGGACCCGGGTACCCCTAGAATGTGTTTATAGAATATGGATATCAAATGAAAGCTGTTGATGAGTGCTTTAGTAGAGGGTAATTTTCATACCCCTGGGTGACTAGGGTCTCGAGATATAGGCCAAAACGTGGACCCGGGTACCCCTAGAGTGTGTTTATAGAATATGGATATCAAATGAAAGCTGTTGATGAGTGCTTTAGTAGAGGGTAATTTTCATACCCCTGGGTGACTAGGGTCTCGAGATATAGGCCAAAACGTGGACCTGGGTACCCCTAGAATGTGTGTATAGAATATGGATATCAAATGAAAGCTGTTGATGAGTGCTTTAGTAGAGGGTCATTTTCATACCCCTGGGTGACTAGGGTCTCGAGTATAGGCCAAAACGTGGACCCGGGTACCCCTAGAATGTGTTTATAGAATTTGGATATCAATGAAAGCTGTGGATGAGTGCTTTAGCAGTGGGTAATTTTCATACCCCTGGGTGACTAGGGTCTCGAGATATAGGCCAAAACGTGGGCCAGTGAATGCCTAGACAGTGTTTATAAATATGGATATCAAATGAAAGCTGTTGATGAGTGCTTTAGTACAGAGTAATAATTATCCAGAGACGGACTGGGACTGGGTTAGGACTAGGATGGGACTGAGACTCGGAGTGGGACTGGGACTGGACTGGAATAAATACATACCATCTTCTGGGACAGGCAATAAGGGATGCAGAAGAATGAGAAGAAATTGAGAGAAGAGAAAAGAAAGAAGAGAGAAGGAGATTGAGAAAGAGAGTAGAATGAGACGAAGATGGAGATAGATGAAGCGAAAAAGACGGAGGGAGGAGTGAGTAAAAGGATTGGAAAAAGTGAAGAGGGGGAGGGCAGAGTCAGACGGAAAAAGCT
This sequence comes from Eurosta solidaginis, assembly GCA_029619165.1. NCBI lineage: Eukaryota > Metazoa > Arthropoda > Insecta > Diptera > Tephritidae > Eurosta > Eurosta solidaginis. Next base: position 3,602 of record JARSSU010011453.1, read on the forward strand.
TATTAAAATGTATGCAGCCAAATTTAGGGCAGGACAACGTCTGCCGGGTCTTCTAGTAATATATAAAATCTGAGCTGCTATTTTGGTCATTGCTGTAATTGAGGTAATATATATGGCACGACCTGCAAACTAAAACCCATACTCATAACTTATTCAGGATAAATACTTTTACAGAGCAATAATGGATGAAGTGACTATTATAAAATCCAACATAGGAGGAATCAGACTCGGAGTTAATGGTTATATGTACCATGTAGACAACAACGAGATGGCAGAGTGCATTGGTGTTGTGACAAACGCAAGACTAATTTCTGCATTGGAAGAGCAACTACCTTAATTGATGAGAATGGAGAGCACTTACTTACTTACTTAATTGGCGCTTAACCGTCTAAACAGTTATGGCCGTCCAACAAGGCGCGCCAGTCGCTCCTTCGCTCCGCCAACCGGCGCCAATTGGTCACACCAAGGGAGTTTAAATCGTTTTTCCACCTGGTCCTTCCAACGGAGTGGGGGCCGCCCTCTACCTCTGCTTCCATAGGCGGGTTCCGATAGAAACACTTTCTTGGCCGGAGCATCATCTTTCATTCGCATAACATGGCCTAGCCAGCGCAGCCGCTGCGTTTTAATTCGCTGGACTATGTTGATGTCTGCGTATAGCTCGTACAGCTCATCATTAAATCTTCTTCGGTACTCGCCATCGCCAACGCGTAGAGGTCCATAAATCTTTCGAAGAACTTTTTCTCTCGAACACTCCCAAAGCCGCTTCATCTGCTGTTGTCATGGTCCATGCTTCTGCCCCATATAGCAGGACGGGTACGATAAGTGACTTGTAGAGTATGATTTTCGTTCGCCGAGAGAGGACTTTACTTTTCAATTGCCTACCTAGTCCAAAGTAGCATTTATTGGCAAGATTGTTCTTCGCTGGATTTCAGTGCTGATGTTGTTGCTAGTGTTGATGCTGGTTCCCAAATAAACGAAGTCTTTTACTATTTCGAAATTATGGCTGCCAACAGTAGCGTGGTTGCCAAGGCGCATATGCGCTGACTCTTTGCTCGATGACAGCAGGTACTTCGTTTTGTCCTCATTCACCATCAAACCCATCTTTACCGCTTCTTTTCCAGTTTGGAGTAAGCAGAACTAACAGCGCGGGTGTTTAGGCCGATGATATCAATGTCGTCAGCATATGCCAGTAATTGCACGCTTTTATAGTATATTGTTCCAGTGTGTTAAGTTCTGCAGCTAGTATAATATTATCCAGCATCAAATTAAAGAAATCGCACGATAGGGGGTCACCCTGTCTGAACCTCGTTTAGTTTCGAACGGCTCGAGAGGTCCTTCCCAATTCTGACTGAGCTGATGGTGTTGCTCAACGTCATTTTGCACAGCCACATAAGTTTTGCGGGGAAACCAATTCAGACATAGCGGCATATAGGCAGCTCCTTTTCGTGCTGTCGAAGGCGGCTTTAAAGTCGACGAAGAGATGATGTGTCGATTCTCTTTTCACGGGTTTTTTCCAAGATTTGGCGCATTGTGAAAATCTGGTCGATGGTAGATTTACCAGGTCTGAGCCGCACTGATAAGGTCCAATCAGCCGGTTCACGGTGGGCTTCAATCTTTCGCAACGGAGAGCACACTTTAATTAATTCTAGTTTGGAACACACCCATGATCCCTTTGCTGCTGATCTGATGTTGGTAACCATGTCAGATAATTTCCACCATAACCGCCGAGTGCAAACAACATAGCGTGAAAATAGTTGCCTTCAGTGCGTGCACAACAACAAAAAACTATATAGATCGCGACAGAAATTGCAACTAAGGAACCCACAATGCATTGAAGAGCTAGAAATACCGCACCATTTAAAATATGTCAACGTAAATTATTATTTTGTCAGTGAAAAAATTTGATGGCGAGTGCATCATTTTAATGGCTACTTTCGACAACATACGTTTGCTGTCGAATCCAATATATGGATTATGGATGGGACTTTTAAAGTTGTGCGATCATTACTAAGGCAACTTTTTACCATTCAAGGGCGTATTGGTTCCGATAGCTGCAATGAAATAGTTCCATTAGTTTTATTGTTTAATGTCGGAGAAGACCGAGCAGTGCTATTTTGAGTTCGTAAATGAAACTCTTAAATGTTGCTTCAAGCCATAACATTACCCTTCAGCCCAACCTTTTATTCTTTCTGATTTTGAAAGAGTAAGCGTTAAAGTTTTTCAATCATATTTTCCCGATGCCAAATATAAAGGTGTTTTTTCCATTTTGGCCAGATATTATGGCGTAGGGTTCAAAAAGAGAAAACTGGAAAGAAAATATGGAACGGATAAGGTTTTTGCACTTCAAATAAGACAACTAAAGGCTCTTGCTTTTGTTCCCGCTGATGAGATTCCAGAATATTTTGAGCGAAGATTATTTGAAATTAGCAAAATTTTTAGAAGACACCTATATATATGGAAAAGCATCAAAACGAGGAAATAAAACTCTGGCACCAATTTATTTGCCAAATTTTGGTCAGTATATTATAACGTATTATTAATCTCCCTAGAACTCAAAACAAACTCGAAGCCTGGCATTGCCGATTTTTTGCTTTAATTGGTCATGCAAAAACAATATTTATAATTTGATTGAGAACTTAATTAAAGAACAAATAACAGTTGATACAAAAATTTAAAATGTAAACGGGGGTGAAAAACAACAAAAAGACGATCTAATCAAAAAAAGAAAACTGTTTAAAAACATTACTTTTTGAAAAAGATAATTATTCTAAAGAAGATTTTTTAAAAAATTTAGCAAAACATTTGCCTCTACAATAAAGTCGTATTTCTTATATTATTTACTACATATATGTATTTGTATTATCAAGTTTCTCTTAATTAATTTTCTCATGTACGTTGACTTGTAATTTCATAATCTGAATAAAATTTAGAAATAATAATAATTTTATAATTTTCTATTATTCTTCTAAAAATTTTAACTAAAATTTGTTTAATAACGTTCGGCGGAAGGCGACAAGCCTGCTTTCAAGAGTCAGAAAGGACCCAGTCCTAGAGACGCGAGGCAGGGCAGTCGCATAGACAAGACAAGTAGGCCCAAAGCTGTAAGACAGATGGGCTCCAATAGCGAGGTAGCAACTACCTCGAAAGCTGCGAGTCAGAGGGAAGTTCCAACTACGGAAGTAGGAGATAAGCCAAAAGGAGATAACGTTAAGACTCCGGCTTTCTCGGAGGCGCTAAAGGGGGTTAACGCTAAGACTCCGGCTTTCTCGGAGGTGCCAAAGGAAGATAACACTAAGACTCCTGCTTTTCCCGAGAAGATGAGTGATGTGGCAAAGCAGTCACTGACTGTGGCGCTGGTTGATCGTAGCAGTCCTTTCGGACAAATGACTACTGAAAGTGGAGATCTGTGGAAAGGGAGATTATTAGCTTAATGCTTAAGATGATGCGGGAACAACCAAGTAAGCCCCTTCCAACCTTTGATTCGAGGGGATGGTATAATGGCGTGAAGATGATAGCGTGCGACAACATCGCGAGCTTGCGGTGGCTGGAGGAAGTGGTTCCAAACCTCCAAAGGCAAGGCACGAACGCGCGGTTTGAGGTGGTGGATAAAGCGTAAATCCCCACGATACCAAAAGTTAAGGTATGGATACCATGCGTGATGAAGTCGGAGGATACACTGCGACTTCTGCAGAATCAGAATCCAAACATACCGACACAGGATTGGAAGGTACTTACTTATCTCGGCCTATGAGGATGGTCAGTTCTACATCTTCCAAATAAACAAGCAGGCGGAGGATATTTTGTACACGCAGCTTGGCAAAATGTCCTTTGGCACTGGCAAAATTTACATGCGACTCAGAAAAGAAGTCCCGAGGATAAAAACCCTAACACGCTAGAGGTGGCGAAGTCGAAAAGGACCTCAAAAGCCTAAGGGAAAAAAGACAGGTGGAGGTCCCCGACGTCACCACGAACGTGCTAGAAGAGGACCAACCGCTAAATGCTGCTGTGACTCGCACAGAGGAACACCCGGCACAAACAGTCACGAGAGGTTGAAGGAGGCCTCGAATACTCTAAACCAAAAGGGCAAGGGGAGGACGACGACGTCAAGACGAAGGTACTGGAGGGGGACAAACAGCCCAATGGTGCTGCGAGTCTTACAGATAAACTTCCAACACAGTAAAGTGGCGTCGAGCGAACTCCTCCTAACCCTTGATGAGGGTTCGTTTGACGTGACGCTGATCCAGGAGCCGTGGCTCGGGAAGAAAGGTTTCTGGACTTAGCGCGCGCGGGTTTGGCGTTTACTACGCGCAAACGTAAGGACGGGTGCGAGCTGTAGTAATGATAAGAAAACAGGACCGGACAGGAACATTCATATATGCTGCCTAATTACACCACTGAGGATCTCGTAGCGGTGGCCGTTGAGCAAAAGAATAAACAGGCATTTATTCTGGCGTCCTGCTACATGGCCCATGCTGCGGAGGTTCCACCGATAGAGTGCAAAAGGCTAGTACAGGAGGAAAGCCGCAAAGGGCGGTTGGTCATAGGCGCAGATGCAAATGCGCACCACAATTCGTGGGGGAGGAGCAGATACGAACGAGAGAGGCGAATCTCTATTTTATTACATCATGCAAACCAATTTGCAGATAGCCAACATACATTGGTCCAACATCCAGTAATGTTCTAGATATTACATTGAGCTCCGAGCGTGATATATCAATGTATGATAGGATGGTTCTTGATAGACCATCCTTCTCCGACCATGCGTATATCAGCTTCAGCATCCCCCTAAAGAGGGTAGAGAAGGGAGGCACCTTTAGAAACCCTAGGTCAACGAACTGGACTAAATTCCAGAAACATGTAGAAACAAAACTGGGACAACCCAAAGAGGTTGCTAATGTAGAGGAACCGGAGGAGTCGAATGAATTCCTAACGAGGACGCTTATGACTGCGTATAACAAAGCTTGCCCTCTAAGAAGATTCAGAGGAAAAGCAAAGCCGCCATGGTGGAGCAATGAGCTGAGTCTTCTAAGAAGCCAGGTAAAATAAATGTTTAAGCTCGCAAAGACCGCGGAAAGCGAAGCGTGTCGAGACGAGTACAGGGATCTACTGAGGATCTACAAGCGTGAAATTACCAGGGCGAAGAGAAACTCATGTAAAAGTTTCTGTACGGACATAGAGTGCTCCAGCGAAACAGCACGGTTGAAAAAAGTCCTAGCAAAGGGAAACATAGTCCAGGGACTAATAAAGAAAGAGAACGGGGAATGGTCACGTAATAGTGAGGAATCCCTTGACCTTTATAAGTTTAAATCGCCGGGCCCAGATGGTATATTCCCGGCCATGCTACAAGTCTCAAGTAGATCGGTCGTGGAATGGCTTAAAATAATATTCGATGGGTGCATAAGACTGAATCATGTACCGCACTCTTGGAGAACTGCTCGTGTAGCTTTTATCCCAAAGACTATAGACCCATTAGCTTAACATCATTTCTGCTCAAAACCTTTGAGAGGCTGATAGATGTGTACATAAAGTCCAGCGTGGATGAAAAGCTGCTCTCCACAACACAGCATGCGTACACCAAAGGCAAGTCGGTAGACACCGCAATGCATAGGGTGGTAATAGGCATAGAGAAATCCCTGGAATATAAGGAGTATGCTCTAGGATTCTTCTTGGACATTGCCGGGGCTTTCAATAATGTTGCAAAATGGGCGATTATGGATGGTCTTAATTACATTAAAGTGCATCCTGCCTTAATCAGATGGATCGGCTGCATGTTAAATTGCAGAAAGATTACATCACAATGAGTATTGTACGAGGCCACGAAATCAGTGGACAGGGGCACGCCGCAGGGAGGGGTGCTATCACCTCTGCTGTGGACGCTGGTCATCAACCAACTGCTCAGGCAATTCGATGAGGGACCCGTAAAAATTACGGCTTACGCAGATGACGTTGCAATTGTCATAAGTGGAAAGTGCCTTCCAACGATTAGTTCTTTGATGGATCGGGCGCTACGGGATATTCATACCTGGGCATCTAATGTCGGGTTGAAAGTCAATACGGAGAAGACGGATAGGGTCTTGTTTACAAAGAGGTACAAATTGGTCCCAAATTGGACCAGGCCTAAGTTAGGAGGGGTGACCTTACAGGAGAAACCTTGCACAAAATATCTAGGAATCATCCTAGACAGTAAGCTGTCATGGAAGCTCAACGGCAACGGTAAAATACTGTTATCGCCAACGTTTTTACAACCGTATTTAAAACAAGTAAGGAAGGTTAAGTTCGGGTGTAACCGAACATTACATACTCAGTTGAGAGCTATGGTGACAACATAAGGGAAAATAACCATGTAGGAAAATGAACCGAGGGAAACCCTGGAATGTGTTTGTATGACATGTGTATCAAATGAAAGGCATTAAAGAGTATTTTATGAGGGAGTGGGCCATAGTTCTATAGGTGGACGCCATTTAGGGATATAGCCATAAAGGTGGATCAGGGTTGACTCTAGAATGCGTTTGTACGATATGGGTATCAAATGAAAGGTATTAATGAGTATTTTAAAAGGGCGTGGACCTAAGTTCTATAGATGGACGCCTTTTCGAGATATCGCCGTAAAGATGGACCAGGGGTGACTCTAGAATGCGTTGTACGATATGGGTATCAACTGAAAGGTGTTAATGAGCATTTTAAAAGGGAGTAATCCTTAGTTCCATAGGTGGACGCCGTTTCGAGATATCGCCATAAAGGTGGACCAGGGGTGACCCTAGAATTTGTTTGCACAATATGTGCATCAAACGAAAGGTGTAATGAGTATTTTAAAAGGGAGTGGGCCTTAGTTCTATAGGTGGACGCCGTTTCGAGATATCGCCATAAAGGTGGGCCAGGGGTGACTCTAGAATTCGTTTGTGCAATATGGGTATCAAACGAAAGGAGTTAATGAGTATTTTAAGAGGGAGTGGGCCTTAGTTCTATAGGTGGACGCATTTTCGAGGTATCGCAATAAAGGTGGACCAGGGGTGACTCTAGACTTTGTTTGTACGATATGGGTATCAAATCAAAGGTGTTAATGAGTATTTTTAAAAGGGAGTGGGCCTTCGTTTTATAGTTGTTCGCCTTTTCGAGATATCGCCATAAAGGTGGACCAGGGGTGACTTTAGAATTTGTTTGTATGATATGGGTATCAAATGAAAGGTGTTAATGATTATTTAAAAGGGCGTGGGGCTTAGTTCTATAGGTGGACCCCTTTTCGAGATATCGCCATAAAGGTGGACCAGGGGTGACTCTAGAATTCGTTTGTGTAATATGGGTATCAAACGAAAGGAGTTAATGAGTATTTTAAGAGGGAGTGGGCCTTAGTTCTATAGGTGGACGCCTTTTCGAGATATCGCCATAAAGATGGACCAGGTGTGACTCTAGAATGCGTTTGTACGATATGGGTATCAAATGAAAGGTGTTAATGAGTATTTTAAAAGGGAGTAATCCTTAGTTCCATAGGTGGACGCCGTTTCGAGATATCGCCATAAAGGTGGGCCAGGGGTGACTCTAGAATTCGTTTGTGTATATGGGTATCAAACGAAAGGAGTTAATGAGTAATTTAAGAGGGAGTGGGCCTTAGTTCTATAGGTGGACGCCGCTTTTCGAGATATCGCCATAAAGATGGGACCAGGTGTGACTCTAGAATGCTTTTGTACGATATGGGTATCAAATGAAAGGTGTTAATGAGTATTTTAAAAGGGAGTAATCCTTAGTTTCCATAGGTGGACGCCGTTTCGAGATATCGCCATAAAGGTGGGCCAGGGGTGACTCTAGAATTCGTTTGTGCAATATGGGTATCAAACGAAAGGTGTTAATGAGTATTTTTAAAAGGGAGTGGGCCTTCGTTCTATAGGTGTTCGCTTTTCGAAATATCGCCATAAAGGTGGACCAGGGTGACTCTAGAATGAGTTTGTACGATATGGGTATCAAATTAAAGGTATTAATGAGAGTTTTAAAAGGGAGTGGTGGTAGTTGTATATGTGAAGGCGTTTCCAGATATCGACCAAAATGTGGACCAGGGTGACCCAGAACATCATCTGTTGGATACCGCTACTTTATTTATATATGTAATACCTGCCAAGATTTTAAGGGTTTTTTATTTCGTCCTGCAGAACTTTTTCGTTTTCTTCTACTTAATATGGTAGGTGTCACAACCATTTTATAAAGTTTTTTCTAAAGTTATATTTCGCGTCAATAAAACAATCCAATTACCTTACCATATTTCATCCCTTTTTTCGTATTTGGTATAGAATTATGGCATTTTTTTCATTTTTCGTAATTTTCGATATCGAAAAAGTGGGGAGTGGTCATAGTCGGATTTCGTTCATTTTTCATACCAAGATAAAGTGAGTTCAGATAAGTACGTGAACTGAGTTTAGTAAAGATATATCGATTTTTGCTCAAGTTATCGTGTTGACGGCCATGCGGAAGGACAGACGGACGACTGTGTATAAAAACTGGGCGTGACATCAACCGATTTCGCCCATTTTCACAGAAAGCAGTTAACGCCATAAAATCTATGCCCCTACCAAATTTCAAAAGGATTGGTTAATTTTTGTTCGACTTATGGCGTTAAAAGTATCCTAGACAAATTAAATGAAAAAAGGGCGGAGCTACGCCCATTTTTAAATTTTCTTTTATTTTTGTATTTTGTTGCACCATATCATTACTGGAGTTGAATCTTGACATAATTTACTTATATACTGTAAAGATATTAAATTTTTTGTTAAAATTTTACTTTAAAAAAAATTTTTTTTAAAAGTGGGCGTGGTCCTTCTCCGATTTTGCTAATTTTTATTAAGCGTACATATAGTAATAAGAGTAACGTTCCTGCCAAATTTCATCATGATATCTGCAACGACTGCCAAATTACAGCTTGCAAAAGTTTTTAAATTACCTTATTTTAAAAGTGGGCGGTGCCACGCCCATTGTCCAAAATTTTACTAATTTTCTATTTTGCGTCATAAGTTCAACTCATCTACCAAGTTTCGTCGCTTTATCTAAAAAAAGCAATACGGGCAATCCCCGATTAATCATACAAACAGACAAAATTGGTTAATTCGTTGTAGTTCTATAAATAGAACAAAAACAGCAACAAAACCAAAGTTTCTTTGAAAACCGCCGTACCAAGCATAGCTTTAACACATAATTGCATACGAAGTATGCAATGTGTAAAAGATTAAAATATGCAAAAAGAAGGCAGTTGGGAAAAACTTTACAACAACTAAGTCATGATGTAGCTGATTGCGTTTGTAACCATTTCAACTATCGTAGGAGTGCGGGTTCGACTCCCACTCCCAGGAGAAAAGGCTTTGAAGAGATTTACAAGGTATAATCGGAACAGCTATCGTGAGTTGAAAAAGGAAGCGAAGACGCCTTTTCAGGAAGAAAAAAGCAGAAGCAGAAAGGCGTGAGTGCGAGGAGCTTGAGCTGCTAGCCACCAGGAATAACGCCCTAAAATTTTAGCAAAAAATACGGCGACAGACGGAAGGTTTTAAGACCGGGGCAAACTCCTGTAGGAACGAAAGCGGCGACCTTGTAACTGATGTCCAGAGAGTGCTTAGATTATGGAGGGAACACTTTTCGGTTATCCTAAATGGAAGCAGCAATTCACCGCGCAGAGACGAAGAACCTGATCCCGCAATCGATGATGATGGAATATATGTCCCCCCTCCCGATTATGACGAAGTTAGAATAGCAATAACCAGATTGAAAAACAACAAGGCCGTGGGCGCTGATGGATTTCCTGCGCAGCTATTCAAGTACGGCGGCGAGGAGTTGGTAAGGCGCATGCAGCAGCTTCTTAGCAAAATATGGGCGGAAGAGTGCATGCCCGACGGTTGGAACCTAAGTGTTCTTTGCCCAGTCCACAAGAAGGGGGATACTGCAAAATGCACCAACTATCGTGGAATCAGCCTTCTCAATATCGCATATAAGGTCCTTTCAAGTGTATTGTGCGAAAGATTGGAGCCCACCGTGAACCGGCTGATTGAACCTTATCAATTCGGCTTCAAACCTGGTAAATCTACCATCGACCAGATTTTCACAATGCGCCAAATTTTGGAAAAAACCCGTGAAAAAAGGATCGACACACATCACCTCTTCGTCGACTTTAAAGCCGCCTTCGACAGCACGAAAAGGAGCTACCTATATGCCGCTATGTCTGAATTTGGACGTTGAGCAACACCATCAGCTCAGTCAGAATTGGGAAGGACCTCTCCGAGCCGTTCGAAACTAAACGAGGTTTCAGACAGGGTGACCCCCTATCGTGCGATTTCTTTAATTTGATGCTGGAGAAATATTATACTAGCTGCAGAACTTAACCAACTGGAACAATATACTATAAAAGCGTGCAATTACTGGCATATGCTGATGACATTGATATCATCGGCCTAAACACCCGCGCTGTTAGTTCTGCTTACTCCAAACTGGAAAAAGAAGCGGTAAAGATGGGTTTGATGGTGAATGAGGACAAAACGAAGTACCTGCTGTCATCGAGCAAAGAGTCAACGCATATGCGCCTTGGCAACCACGTTACTGTTGGCAGCCATAATTTCGCATTAGTAAAAGACTTCGTTTATTTGGGAACCAGCATCAACACTAGCAACAACATCAGCACTGAAATCCAGCGAAGAATCAATCTTGCCAATAAATGCTACTTTGGACTAGGTAGGCAATTGAAAAGTAAAGTCCTCTCTCGGCGAACGAAAATCATACTCTACAAGTCACTTATCGTACCCGTCCTGCTATATGGGGCAGAAGCATGGACCATGACAACAGCAGACGAAGCGGCTTTGGGAGTGTTCGAGAGAAAAGTTCTTCGAAAGATTTATGGACCTCTACGCGTTGGCGATGGCGAGTACCGAAGAAGATTTAGTGATGAGCTGTACGAGCTATACGCAGACATCAACATAGTCCAGCGAGTTAAAACAAAGCGGCTGCGCTGGCTAGGCCATGTTATGCGAATGAAAGATGATGCTCCGGCCAAGAAAGTGTTTCTATCGGAACCCGCCTATGGAAGCAGAGGTAGAGGGCGGCCCCCACTCCGTTGGAAGGACCAGGTGGAAAACGATTTAAACTCCCTTGGTGTGACCAATTGGCGTCGGTTGGCGGAGCGAAGGAGCGACTGGCGCGCCTTGTTGGACGGCCATAACCGTTTAGACGGTTAAGCGCCAATTAACTAAGTAAGTAATCGAAACAGCTGTAGCCTTGTCTGTCCTGATGTCACGTTGTTTAAAAATTTTTCCCAAATTATTAAATAAATTATAAAAATTAAATTGCTTCAAATAAATGTTTTCATACATTTAAAAAAAAGCAATACGGGCAATCCCCGATTAAATCATGAAACTATTTTATTTTTTAGGTCAATTTTACATTCATTTATTAATTATTATTTAAATGTTGACATCGACTTATTCCGACAATATGTTAGACGAAGACTGACTCGAATTGTTGACTCTCTAGCATTCTCTAAGCGATCGATTAATTTTTATTACATTGAGAGTGAGAATGAGTAGATATTAAATAAGTAGATTGAAACCCAGTATATTTAGAGTACACTAATGAGCTGTTTAGTAGCAGAAGAGGATAATACATAACTCGCCCTCCACATAAATTAAATCGACTCCCTGCGATTTATCTTAGGGTGTAAAATTATATACATGTATACGAAAATTTAAAATATTAGTTAAATGAATAAATGTAAAATGAACAATGCTTGTGCATTAAATGAACGTAGATACTACATTAAATTTTTTTCCTTTTTTTTTGATAACAAATTAACAATAAATCAGAATTCAGACATCAAAAGTTATATATTTTTTTCTTTCTTGTTAACGATCGTAAATATTAACCATATCTAAGTTTTATACATATACGAAATTGTGTGTGTATTATAACTCAAATCAATACTTGCTTTATACATACATAATATATTTTAAACATTTTGCATTTGGGTTTATGTACGTATATGTCAGTTGTAATAAAATATATATTATTTGTATTATAATATTTAAGAAAAACTTCAAAAGGTATATTTATGTTAAGTTTAAAAACTATATATACATATGTATACATAAAATTATGTATAATTATTTATTTTTTCAAGTTTGTACGCTGAAGCCACCAGTGATAAATTTTACCATTAGATACATATTTTTCAAAGATTTAAAATTCAAAATTTTGTACTTTTAAATTGTAATTTATGAGTAAATGTTAAAATCGTTTATAAAATTCGCATAAGCACATTTACGTTATTTTATGCGGCCTCTTGATATTTGCCATGTCAACTTTATTAGGAAAACTTTTTGGCAATTGTACAAACCTTTTTGCAACTTTACTTCTATTAGCAAGAGTATTCTTCATGTAAACTTTGCTGTTGTTGAAGTATGGAACTCTTTCTGCTTCTGCATTTAATTTGTTGATTGCTTGTTTCTTTTTTCTGTAAGTACAATTTTTTATTTTTTCAAAATCTATGTCGCTTCTATTGATAAAATCAATCGGTTTTACATTGGTTGAACTATGGATGGAGTTGTTATAAAAACCAATAGCCTTGATCATGATTTCTTCTACTTCTAAGGAGTTGCCTGAATTTTTCAAAATGCGTATATGCTCTAACAATGTGGAATGCAACCTTTCAATATCAGAATTTCCGGTGTGACTGTTTGGAGTGGTGAAGTGTGGAATAATATTATTTTCGCGGCAAAATAATCGTATTAGTGAATTATTGAACTCGTTGTCCATTATCAGTTTTTTAGGCACACCCAACCAAGAAAATCTTTCTTGAAGTTTGATCTTGATTGTGACCATGTTACTATCAGGCAATTTATGAATGGAAGCCAATTTCGTGAATCTATCAATAGTAGTTAAAAACAAGCTCGGAAACAATAAAATACGTCGACATGAACTATCTCGTTAGGACTACTAGGAGTTTCTGTGTAATTGTAAATTTTTTTAGAGGTTTTCTTGCGTATTTGTTCTCGTTGCACACATCACATTTGTTAACAAATCTGTTAATAACTTTTCTCATATTTGGGTAAAAATACCTTAAATTCATTTGTTCGTAATTTTCTAGCACACCCCTATGGTTCCCTTCCGTATGGACCTTTTCCACTACCTCTAAAATTTCCTCCTCTGTTTTCAAGTCTAAAGCTTTGTTACAGCATTTAGTAAATTTAATGCTATTGTCATAAGAAAATAAACTAATCAGCTTTTCTTGTACAACATTGTACGCACTATCAGGCAACTATGAATGAATTCCTGTTGTTCCTTTTTTAAAATATTTCCGAAAAAGATCTGTAAGATAAATGCTATTTTGTAAGTCGCTTTCGGCTATATAGACTACTAGCCTTTACCCGCGGCCCCGTCCGCAAGGAGAAAATGAGATATTTGGGCTATTCACGTTAGCCTGCTTATCAAGTTATCTGCTTAAAAAATTTTTCTGTCTAATGCATTTTATTTTTGTAATTGAGTAAAAAAAGAACTAAATGAGCTGATAACCTGATATGTTCCCCAAATGATCCCGAAATTATCCAGAAAAAGCCACGAAATGATCCCGACGCTATCGCGGACGGATCCCGAAAACCATCCAGAAACGCCCCGGAAGGGTCTCCAAAAGTTCCCGTAATAGTCCCAAAAAACCCGAAATGACAACGACACGATTCCAGACTTATCCAGAGAACCACACATAAATGATCCCTGAAGGGTACCAAAGTGATCCCGAAATAGTCCCGAAAAAGTTCCGAAATTACCCTGACGGGCTCCCGGACGGATCCCAAAACCATCCAGAAATTAATAGGGATGTCCCAAATTGATCCGAAAAAGTTCTGAAATGACCCGACGGGATTCCGGGGAATCCCGAAAACCATCCAGAAATGATGCCGAAAGGGTCCCCAAAATGATTCCGTATCAGCTGAGAAAAAGTCCCGAAATGACCCCAACGGGATTCACGGACGGATCCCGGAAACCCATCTATGAAATGATGCCGGAAGGTACACCAAATGATCACCGAATGAGATAGTCCCGAAATGGCACCGACGGGATCGCTTATGGATCCCGAAAACCATGCAGAAATGACGCCGGAAGGGACCCGAAATATTCCCGAAATAGTCCTGAAATGACCCTGACGGGATCCCGTACGGATCCCGAAATAATCCAGAAATGATGCCGAAGGGCCCCCAAATGATCCCGAAATGACCCCGACGGGAATCCTCGAGAAACCATCTAGAAATGATGGCGGAAGGGACACCCAAATGATCCCGAAAAAGTTCCGAAATGACCCCGACGGGATCCCTACGGATACCGAAAACCATCCAGAAATGATGCCGGAAGGGACCCAAATGATCCCGAAAAAGTCCCGAAAAGACCCGACGGGATCCCTAACGGATACCGAAAACCATCCAGAAATGATGCCGGAAAGGTCCTCAAATGATAACCTAATAGTCCCAAAATAGCCTGCTAGATCCCGGACGGATCCAGAAACCATCTAGAAATGATGCCGGAAGGTACCCCAAATGATCCCGAAAAAGTTCCTGAAATTAACCCGACGGGATCCCGGACTGAACCCGAAAACTATCCAGAAATGATGCCGGAAGGTACCCTAAATGATCCCGAAAAAGTCCTGAAATACCCCGACGGGATCCCGGACGAATCCCGAAAACCATCCAAAAACGATGCGGAAGGGAACCCAAATGATCCCGAAAAAGTCCCGAAAAGACCCCGACGGGATCCCTAACGGATACCGAAAACCATCCAGAATGATGCCGGAAAGGTCCTCAAATCCTTCGAATTGTTATTCTTTTTACTTTGTAAACAAGTTTTGTCTTTTATAAATATTTATTCATATAATAGAAAACAGTTTATAAGTTTAATTTCGTATTAAATCTTTACACAGTGCAATATACATAGTGGCTTTTTGTGCAATTTAAACATTCAGTCTGTGTGTTCATATATCATAGATTTTCACGAAAATTTGTGATAACTGCATACCTTTTTGTTGGTAGCTGCTATTAGCAAGTCATTGTGTGCCCTTTTTGCTTTGTGTTGTGTTCGCTGCTAGCTATACGCTGTCTTGCGATTTGCATCCAGTGCTCCAAAATAACTCTTGCCCATAATTTTTGAACAGCTGTTCAATTTATCTTATACTTATAGTTTCTTTTGCCTATTTTTCTTTTGGGTTTGTTTAACTTTGCAATTATGTTGGATTGCTGTGTCAAGAAGTGCACCAATCAAAAGAAAATTTCCCGTGGTGATACTTATGTTTGTTGTTGGCTCTGTGATAATATGGCTCATGTTATCTGTGCCGGTTTCTCTCACATAGGTGGTCGGGTGGTTGACCTAATATCCAGCAAAATTGGACTGAACTGGACATGTCATGATTGTCGTTCCGTAGAAAATGACATGCGAGCTTTTATGAGGCAAACTCAGAAAGAGTTCAACAACATTTTTATTGGGTTTCGTGACCTTAACGAAAGATTCAAAACGATGGAGGCTCACTTTAAAAAATTGAAAGTGATATCTGAATCCCCAAAACGAAAGAAATGTATGCCCAACAATGACTCCAACTTGTCTTCGAGTCAGGGGCAAAGCTGTCCTCCTACGAATGTCCCTTCAACCGCGTTGACTAATACGAACAGGCTAACCAAAGACGTTATGAACAATGCAGCTCAGGAATCTCCACAAGAATCTACACAAGGTTGTGTCGAGACTTCCAGTGAGACGATCTATGGCAAATTAAACGATGCACGAACTAATAGTGGTACTTTTGCGGCTGTTTGTTCTACGTCACCAATGTTGATTTCGCTGGACTCCCCAATTCATCCTACACCTCCACCGGTATCTTTAGCTCCAACAATAACAGTTACCGATACTGGGGTTGTTGCTAGCGATACAAGTGTACCTGAAAAAAATAGTACGGGCTCGATAACCAACGCTATAACGGCCGCACCTTCCCAGCTCTCTGGTGCGCTATCCGCTACTCCTTTGCAGGTGACTGCCGTGCCACCTCGTAGGGCTGTATTTGTGTCCCGATTACACGCCTCGCTTACCGAAAATGACATTGCTCATTACGTTTGCTCTAAACTTGGTGTTGCACCCACTAGTAACATCAATGTGTATAAATTTAACTTTAAATATGAGAGAGACATCTCCTCATTTAAAATATCCCTTTCAGATGAATATTTCGATAAGGTACTTGATTCCTCTTTTTGGCCCAAGCATACTGTGGTTCACTTGTTCACGAGAAAGGCGAGGGCCGAACCTGTTTTATTACAGCCAAAAAACGGTATGACGAACACAGTAATAACAACACAAAGGTAATTGCTGATCTGTCCCGTCTTCTCATTAATTATCAAAATGTTCGTGGTTTACGATCAAAACTTGTTCCATTCTTCCTTAATTCTTTCAACTTTTCTGCACAAGTTGTAGCTTTTACGGAGACCTGGCTAAAGCCTGATAATTACAATTCTGAGGTTTTTTCAAATAAATATGCTGTTTATCGGCGTGATCGCATCTCTAGAGCGGGAGGTGTCCTTATTGCTGTTGAATCTAACCTATCGTCTGAGTTGATTTCGCTGGACAATATCTCTCATATCGAATTCATAGCAGTTAGGCTTTCATTCGGTAGCTATAGCGTAATTGTTTGCTGTTCGTATATACCACCTCGTTCGGATATGGATGTTTATGCTAGTCATAGCTCGGCCATCTGTGATTTGCATTCGCAGTTGGGAGATAACGATCGACTTGTTGTTGTTGGTGACTTTAACTTGCCAACAGTTAGTTGGGTTAATATAAGTGATTCAAACTTTTTAACTCCCACTGCTCAACATGAGTTTCTCAATTGCTTGTTAGACTCATCTCTTTTACAGATTAACAATGTTCCAAATAGTGGAAATAAAATGCTGGATTTAGTATTTGTGGATGGCTCGGTGGGTACTGCCCTTACGCAAATACCACCTTTATCCCTTCCAGAAGACCCTCTTCACCCTACGCTAGAGATATCACTTGATATCAGCCTACCCCGTAGGATTCAAGTACAGTCTCGTCCCCGATCTAGATGCTTCTACAAAGCGAATTTCATTATGCTCAATGATCTGTTGGCTTCCCATGATTGGTCGGATCTCTATGCTTGCACTGATGTCGATTCGGCTATCTCTATATTTTACAGTACGCTTGATAGCTTCTTTGATACCTGCATTCCTACTCGCTATACCCTATGTTCGAATAAGCCCCCTTGGTTTTCAAGGCAACTTATCAGACTTAATAACATCAAATCTAGGCTTTATAAGAGGTTCAAGAAATCTGGAGCATCTGCAGACCTCTCTAAATAAAACTCGTTCTAAATTTCACGTCTTCAGCTTTGAACGATTGTTAGCTAAAACAATTCAGTTTCTAGCCTTCTGACCTCTTACCTAGGTAAAAAACTCATGTGACACTGCATGAGTTTTTAGCGAACAAGCAAACGGATGTCATCTACACGGACTTCAGCAAAGCACTTTGATCACCGTCAACCACTGAGTTGCTTATTCATAAGCTTGATTTACTGGGCTTTCCGTTTCACCTATTAATGTGGCTGAAAAGCTATCTTTCTAACCGGACCCAAAAAGTCCTGTTCAAGTGCAATCTGTCGGAATCGTTCGGAGTTTCCTCCGGCGTACCCCAGGGAAGTCATCTAGGCCCTTTGCTCTTTGCCCTTTTCATTAATGACTTGCCACAGACAATATTATATTCCCATACTATAATGTATGCGGATGATGTAAAACTTTGCTACACTTACTGTCCTACCGATTTGAGTTCCTTGGATCTTCTTCAGGCCGACTTGGACTCGTTCCAATGTTGGTGCACAACAAATTTACTAGCTTTAAATTGCTCTAAATGTAAGCATATGACATTTCACCGAGTGAAGCCAGCATTGAAATCTTATGTAATAGATGGTACGCCTTTGGAGCGTATATCTATTGCAAATGATCTAGGTGTCCTTTTTGATCCGAAATTGAATTTTAACATGCATATTTCATCTATAGCCAACAAAGCGTTGGGTTTACTTGGATTTGTTAAAAGATGGGCTAAAGAGTTCGATGATCCGTACCTCACTAAGGTTCTTTACACATCGCTGGTTCGTCCAATACTCGAGTATTGCTCATGCGTTTGGTCCCCTGTTTCTCAAAAGCATATAAAGCGTCTTGAGTCAGTTCAAAAGCAATTTTTGATATTTGCATTGCGCGGCCTTAATTGGGACTCAAGTCTCCACCTTCCTCCATACAGAAGTAGACTTCTTCTTATTAACTTACCCACTCTGGAAAATCGGAGAATATTACTGGGGGTATTGTTCATCCATAAGCTCATTATTGGAGAAATTGATTCCGCGGACCTCCTCAGCCGCTTGTTTTTTGCGGTTCCCCCTAGAGTATCCAGACACTACGTTCCTTTCTATTTACCCCTTTGTCGACGAAACTTTGCTAAAAATAATCCTCTTCTTATCTGGTGCGCGCACTACAATGACTTGTATAGCTGCATCAGTCTTGAATGTACTTTTGCCACTATACGTAATGCAATACTTGCCTATCTAATTTAAGAGATACAAGCTAATTTAATTTGCCGGCATTTTATTCCTTCGATAAAAAACAGGAACTATCTCGCTTAAGGATGGAGGAACATTTATCAACATGTATCATTAAGAAGGAACAAGACAGTACTGTGTTGATTGGAATCTGGTGCATTCCAACAACGTAAAAAACATGCTTTTTCATGAGTCACTGACCGGAATCGTATGCATTCCGGCAGTATAATCTTATGGGTCAGGCATCGAGCTGATTGGAATCCGGTGCATTCCAACAACACAGGTCATGTTACTTTTTTATGCCTTGTGATGGCGTATCCTCATTACACTACTCTTAGCACTGCCGGATTCCCATGACATGCTGATTGGAATCTTGTTGCATTCCAACAGGGAGATTGGAATCCACTGCATTCCGAAATCATGCTGAGCGGAATCTGATGCATTCCGCCAGTATAAGATTTCGGCATAAGATCTTATTTCTGCTCATATTTCTTATTATTATTATATTCTGAAATTAAATAGTAATGTTCATTAATATTTCTTTGTTTGTAATATAACATTGTTGAAAGCTCGATATATCTTAAATTTTATCTTTTGAGTTGTATATTTATATATCTTTTATATTATGCAGTCGACCATAGTTTGTCGTCGACTTTAAATAATAAAAAATAAATAAATAAATAAATGATAACCTAATAGTCCCGAAATAAGCCTGCCGGGATCCCGGACGGATCCAGAAACCCATCTAGAAATGATGCCGGAAGGTACCCCAAATGATCCCGAAAAAGTCCTGAAATGAACCCGACGGAATCCCGGACGAATCCCAAAAACCATCCAGAAACGATGCCGGAAGGGAACCCAAATGATCCCGAAAAAGTCCCGAAATGACCCCGACCCTGATCCCTAACTGATACCGAAAACCATCCAGAAATGATGCCGGAAGGATCCCCAAATGATCGCGAATTGGTCCCGTAACTATCCCGGAATAGTCCCGAAAATGTCCCAAAATAACCCGATGGGATCCCGGACGGATCCCGAAAACCATCCAGAAATGATGCCAAAAGGGACCCCAAATGATCCCGAAAAAGTCCCGAAATGACCCCGACGGGATCACGGACGGATCACGAAAACCATCCAGAAATGATGGCGGAAGGGACCCCAAATGATCCCGAAAAAGTCCCGAAATGACCCCGACGGGATCCCGGACGGATACCAAAAACCATCCGGAAATGATGCCGCTAGGTACCCCAAATTATCCAAAAATGACCCCGTCGCGATCTCGGACGGATCCCGAAAACTATTCAGAAATGATGCCGGAAAGGTCCTCAAATAATCCCCTAATAGTCCCGAAATGACCCTGACGGGATCGCGGACGGACCCCGAGAACCATCCAGAAATGATGCCGAAGGGTCCCCAAATGATCCCGTATTAGTCGAGAAAAAGTCCCGAAATGACACCGACGGGATCCCGGACGGATCCCGAAAACCATCCAGAAATGATTACGGAAGGGACCCAAAATGACCCCGAAAGGTCTCGTAGTGATCCCGGAAACCATCAAGAATTTATCTCTCAAAGGTACGCAAATGATCCCGAAAATACCCCGACGGGATGCCGGACGGATCCCGAAACCCATCCAGAAATGATGCCGGAAGGATCCCCAAATGATCGCGAATTGGTCCCGTAATTATCCCGGAATAGTCCCGAAAATATCCCAAAATAACCCGACGGGATCCCGGACGGATCCCGAAAACTATACAGAAATGATCCCGGAAGGGTCCCAAAACGATCCCGAAATAGTCCAGAAAAAGTCCCGAAATGACCCCGGCGGGATCCCGGACGGATCCCGAAAACCATCCAGAAATGATCCCGGAAGGGTTTCGATATGACCCTAACCATGTTAATAAGGCAGCAGGCGCATTGGAGCGAATGAAGAGTTACATAGAAACATACAGGTAAAGCTAATAAAAGCGTGCTAATAAAAACAATTGAAGGAGGATGGATGGCGGGAGGAGAAGGAGAGGACCACTGATCGTTTTTCCAAAATTGTTTAGATCTCTATCTGTATGTGCCAGATACCAAAAACTATTGATTTTGGAGAAAATTTATATTGAGTTATAACAATTTATAGATTTTACACCAGAGGTGGAGAGAAGGGGGGAAGGGGAGACGGAGGGTGTCACTGCTCATTTTGTAAGCCCTCGACTTATTTGACCTATTGAGTTGTAATATTGGTGAAGGTCAGTAAAGGTAAAATTATAATGTGTAAAAATTATTAAAAAGTAATTGTTCGAAGGGGTCGTGGGATCCCCACCCCCCTTTCCATGCTCGAAAAAAATTTCGCTAGTAGACTATTGTCTGTGTCCCAAATTTCATCAAAATCCCTGTAGCCGTTTTGGCGTGATTCAGTCACAAAGACGAAAAAAT
>JARSSU010011454.1:0-10000 GCA_029619165.1 Eurosta solidaginis
ATCGGCATAAACACCCGCGCTGTTAGTTCTGCTTAATCCAAACTGGAAAAAGAAGCGGCAAAGTTGGGTTTGATGGTGAATGAGGACAAAACGAAGTACCTGCTGTCATCGAGCAAAGAGTCAGCGCATACTCGCCTTGGCCACCACGCTACTGTTGGCAGCCATAATTTCGAAATAGTAAATACTTCGTTTATTTGGGAACCAGCATCAACACTAGCAACAACATCAGCACTGAAATCCAGCGAAGAATCAATCTTGCCAATAAATGCTACTTTGGACTAGGTAGGCAATTGAAAAGTAAAGTCTTCTCTCGGCGAACGAAAATCAGACTACAAGTCACTTATCGTACCCGTCCTGCTATATGGGGCAGAGGCATGGACCATGACAACAGCAGATGAAGCGGCTTTGGGAGTGAAAAAGTTCTTCGAAAGATTTATGGACCTCTACGCGTTGGCGATGGCGAGTACCGAAGAAGAATTAATGATGAGCTGAACGAGCTATACGCAAACATCCACATAGTCCAGCGAATTAAAACGCAGCGGCTACGCTGGCTAGGCCATGTTATGCGAATGAAAGATGAAGCTCCGGCCAAGAAAAGTGTTTCTATCGGCACCCGCCAATGGAAGCAGAGGTAGAGGGCGGCCCTCACTCCGTTGGAAGGACCAGGTGTAAACGATTTAAAATCCCTTGGTGTGACCAATTGGCGCCGGATGGCGGAGCGAAGGAGCGACTGGCGCGCCTTGTTGGACGGCCATAACCGTTTAGACGGTTATGCGCCAATTAAGTAAGTAAGTAAGTAAATGATGATTGATAGGTTTATGTACACAGTGTGGCTGGCTTCAATGTTGTTGTGTTGGGAGTTTATTACTAGTGATGGTAATATTCGTCACAATATTTACCAGTTCCATTCTGTGCATATTTCCATGAACTCAGTAGTACAGAAACAGCTTGATGGAATCGACTCGAGACCTCAGTTTTAATACATGAAGTCCAAAATTGCTTAAAATTTTGAAGCGGTGTCGTAGTTGCAAACAAATGCTGTTTTGGGTTATGCTGACAAGTAAACTCTTCTCTTGATGAACAAAAATTATGTTCCATAAGTCTTTTACTACCCGATATGATGCTTAGCGCGGAAGTATGGAAGATGACGATATAAGAAAACTTGATGCTTGGAATGCGCAGGAGAAAAAATCTTTGAAAGATTTACGGAACTACATAACATCACTCACCCCATATGCTGGCAATATAGATCGACACAGAATATATCTTTAGCTACCACTGCCATCGTAGAAATGAGGAGGCCTCGTTGATTTGGGAAGGCCAAGTGGAAGGGAACTTGAGCTGCTTTTAACTAGCGTAAGTGATCGCTCCGCCGTGGTGTGGTGGTAGCGTGTTCCGCCTACCACACTGAAGATACTGAGCTTAATTTCCGGGCAAAGAAACATTAAAAGTTTAGAAACAAGTTTATTTAAAGAGAAACAAGTTTTTCTAAGAGGGATCACCAATCGACAGTGATTTGGCAAATACACCGAGTGTATTTCGGGCATGAAGAGATGTTTAGTGAAAACTCATCTGTCTTGCAGATGCCATTCGGAGTCAGCGTAAAACATGTAGGTCGCGTCCGGCCAATTCGTAGAAAAAATTAAAAGGAGCACGACGCAAACTGGAAAAGAAGCCCGGCTTCAACTCTCCTCGGAGGTATATCGCGCTTTGTATTTTTTCCTTTTTATGTTATCGCTCCGTGCAACTTGTATAAAATTGCTTAATCCGGTAAATAGAGCGGCTAAACAGCGGCTCTGTTTCCAAATGGACATCAAGTTTGGTGACACCCTCTCAAAATGTGGGAGTATCGTGTTTCGCCTCATCCAATAGGTGCAACTCACTAATTGTCACCAATTTCCTCTAACGGGCGTGCAAGGAAACGTTGTAGTTTAAATAGGGTTAGCCCAGGGAGATAAGGTGTTAGAGGAGTTTGTTCCACATTGCAATTGAAAAGATGGTTGGTGTCATGTGGGGACAAATTACAAGCGAGACATACCTTGTTAATGTTGGGGTTGATTCTGCACGCACGTCTCCCTGGCGAGGTTGCTTTCCTCAACTACGTGTTTATGATATTAATTTTTACGAAACAGCCTCACCGGGCAATCTCTGGCATAGAGGTGGGAGGCCTTTTAATGGATGTTT
The DNA here is from genome assembly GCA_029619165.1 of Eurosta solidaginis. Taxonomy (NCBI): domain Eukaryota; kingdom Metazoa; phylum Arthropoda; class Insecta; order Diptera; family Tephritidae; genus Eurosta; species Eurosta solidaginis. Next base: position 2,185 of record JARSSU010011454.1, read on the forward strand.
CTGTGGGCCTTATCTTGCTCTTCTTTTTCAAACGGCTGGGCTCCTAAGTGCCGCATTTCTTCCTAGTTTTTACCCGATAAACCACAGAAAGTATTTGTTAAGCCTTTCATTTCTCTGCTTTATGGGGAATATTATGTGTAAGTTCTGGGAACATAAGAAGATATTCCGTGACAGTTCTTCAGTTCAGTTTTGACAGAGCTGAATTCTTTCTGCAGTGGCTCGTATGGCTGGTATTCACAACTGGTATTCCTTGCAGCAATAATTGGTTATAATTTGTTTTTATCTATTTTTTGTAGAAATTAATATTAGGGGAGCCGACTGCAAGAAACATTATGCATGTTGTATTGAAATAAAGCCACTATTGGTATGTGGGGCAACCTCAAACCGCAGACTTTTCAGGTCCTAGTTTAGCAGGATAGTAAATGAAAAAGCCAATTTTCTGTGAAAATATGTTGCAATGAAGTAATATGTCAAATACGAATTTTCATCCTGTGCGAGTCCTAAAAACAGCTAAACTTGATTTATCACCATTACATTCTTATTGATATTAGAGGAAAAATTGTAAGTTTACAAACGGCGATGGTTACTAGGACATGTTTCTGAATTTCACTTCTTCATCAGCTAGCTTTTCGGGAGCTGAGCATTGAACTCGAATCTCCAACATTCATATCAGCGCAAGCCTTTAGCTGCTAAGCCATATGAATATCCCGTTGTTCGCTTTACAATTGGTCTCTAAGAGTTGCCTTTTTGTTTATATTCCTTTTGATCACCATGTAGGCACATACACTCTGTATGTAGTTTATTCCTAATGGTGTGGATATGATTTTTAGGCGCGCTTTTGAAAGCTTAGTAACATTTGTTCGGATTTTTACAGTATTTGTTTTTAATACTTTCATGTAGGCACATACACTCTGTATGTAGTTTATTCCTAATGGTACTGATATGAATGTTGGAGATTCGAGTTCAACGCTCAGCTCCCGAGAAGCTAGCTGATGAAGAAGTGAAATTCAGAAACATGTCCTAGTAACCATCGCCGTTTGTAAACTTACAATTTTTCTCTAATATCAATTACAAAAAACCATTGTATAAAGCAATATGAGCAAAGCTCGCTAATTAAATACATATGATCATTACATTCTTATTTATAATCCAATTTCAAAGTTTGATTTACCGTTTGAAAGGTATTTTTAGTTCTATATAACATATGAATGTCCTTTTATCCAAAACAGCAACATGCAAGATGTTTTCTGCAACCGACTCCTGGATAATAAGATTTTATTCTAAAAAAAAATCAAAAGAGAGTTACTCATACGACCCGGTGCACCGTTGTTTGATATAAGCTAGATAAAGACTTTCTGATCACAAAACAGAGCAAATTAGTATAAATTAAGATCACACTCAAAAACCAGACTGAGACTGGGAATGGGACTGGGACTGTATCTCGAACTGGAACTGGAAATAAGGGATGGAGAAGAATAAGAAAAACTATAGAGAAGAGAAAAAAAGGAAGGCGAAAGAAATAGAGTTTGAAAAGGATAGAGAGATAGCGATAGATGGAGCGAAAAAGAAGTGTGAGAAAAGACGGAGAGGGAGAACGAGATGCAGATAAAGAGACATGCGACGTCTTCCGGGTCTGTTAGTGTATTGATATATATGTTTTTGTACTCTACTTTCTTGATTGGTGTGATTTGAAACAGGTAGTTGTTCTGATATAAGTTTTGGAGCAGTGGTGTGGTCACCACAATTAAAACCGTGGCTGTGTTAGTAAGACTAAAATCATCGCAGTGGTAGTGGTTTAGTTGTTGATAAAAAAGCAATGAGGTTGGACATATGCATGCAAGTTTGTTAACACTCAAAAATTTATTAGTAAATAAGCCATACGAATACTATTTTATTGCTTGATCTAACGAAGAATTTAAACAAAACAAATTGTTATCATTAAATCATTAAAACATTCTGCGCATGCGGGTTTTTTTGCAAAATATCTTTTTGGAAATGCGCATATAAACAATAAGCTCCTCCAATGTTTTTACTTGGCTTGTTCAGCGACGACTAAACGAAAGAGAATAATAACATGTGCGAAGTGAGCGCGCATAATTATTTCATTAGCTGGTGATCACTGTTTAGGAGTTAGCAGCAGAGGTAGCTAATAAAATTCTTCTTAACTTAAACTTGTTTGGATTGCTTTAGACATCTACATTATATAAATAAAGCGCCTAAAATTATACCTCAAATTTGTAAAAAAAAATGTATAGAGAAAATAGCGCTGGAAATGTGTGCCAGCGTTGTTACGACCAATAGCAAAAAAAAAAAGTAATGGGTGAACTTTTCTTGGGTTCGTTGCAATCTGCAACCACAAAACCGCTGAACCCGGTTTTGACCCTATTTTTGCTGTGACAGTAGCCCGAGGCATCGTTTCCTTTAATTGCGCAGGAAAATGTCCCTTATTTCACACATTACCTTCAACATACATGCGTGTTCATAAATGTTTATATGTCGCTACTAAAGACGTATAAAATCAAAACTGCGAGTGGATAAGTGGTGAAAGGAGAGAGGCATGTAGTTGTAATAAGCGGTATGGTCTGTACGAAGCGAAGGTGGCAAATGAATTGATTTCGCGGTCCGTTGATGCACTGACATAAAAGCTTTCATAGGGCTGGTGGCGTCTGCTGTTATTATCATTTTTGTGCGCTGTTATTGTTGATGTAGCTGTCGTCGCCACCGTTGTTGGAGAAAATTTTCTGTTTCTATGGTATTTTTTTCAATTGCGGTTTTGCATTCCTTTGACCACCCATGGAGCAGCGGCTATGCACATGAGTGGGTGAGCACAATATACAAAGAATGCAAATAAATCCATGCATAGATTCGTTTCGCTTTAGATATCTCCACATACATCCTGATAAATATATCATTTGATACTGAAATTTTCTCAAACTCTTATCAAACGTTTATTTTAAAATTTTTTAGGACTTCCAAAGCATTTGAAAGCAACATTTCGAATTTATTCAGCGCAGGACATGCTTGAAATGCTTTTGTGAATATTAAAGAGCAAGCAATATAACAACGTAAGCAGATTATCTGATAAGCACGCCTATGGAAATAGCCAATATGTATTTTTAAAATGTCTTTTATCAAAAGATCGCCTCCTTCATAAGCTCATTTTCAAAAAATTATTGTCTTCTGTTATTCTATATGTATTATTAAATGGATAAGCACGTTTTTTCTTCTTTATTACATATTCGACATATAAAAATTAGGTGTGGTTATTATTAAAGATTTGCCTGCAAAAAGGGGTCAATGTTCGATGACCCGTTTTTGCGTAAAACGGCTCAATAGAAAGAATAGACCCAGTTTTATGTCCAGACCAAATATTACCTTTAAGTATCTTAAATTAACTTCGTGCCATTAAAAAATATTAAGCCACATTTTTTTGTTGGTTTTTCATTTTATAAGCTACTCATACTCCCGAACTGTGTACCAAGGCTTTTGATAAGGTTTCCCACACTATCCTCATTCATATGCTTGACTGTTTGGGGTTACCATCGGTACTCATAAGCAGGATTTGGTCTTACTTAAGGGGAAGGAGATAAAAAATTATCTTTAAAAACAGCGCATCCCAATATATAAGAGTTACATCTCGAGTACCGCAACCACCTGGGTTCTATGTTATTATTAATGATCTTCCAAGTGCGTTGACTCACTCTAAAGTCTTAATAAGCGCCTATGATGTAAAGCTTTTAAAGCCTATTAAAACTCTTGGGGGCAGATTACTGCTTCACGATGACATACATAGCTTAGTCGAATGGTGCAATATCAATGATATGAGCCTCACTCATTCAAACTCATGACTTTTACCAGAAAATCATTCCAGGGACATATTTACATAATTGATTATGATCAACTTGAGCAAGTCACCAACTCCATTGACTTGGACGTTACAATGGACCTTCAACTGATCTTTAAATTTCATATTAAAAATTGTGTAACTCGATCTAAGAGAGTTCTTGCGCTTGTCAAACGCTGCTCAAAGAATCTACCGATTCCTAGGTAACAAAATCACTTTTTACTCCTTTAGTGAGACCGATATTGGAATATGCATACATTGTTTAGAGTCTGCAGTATCAGACTCCTCATGACAAACTTGAATCGGTTCAAAAACAATTCCTGATTTTTGCTTTGAATCATTTACCGTGGGATCCAACAAGAAATCTTCCCTCTAAAAATAGCTGGTCGAAGCTTATCCTCTGTTCATGGTGACAACTTAGACTTGTTTCTCCTAATACAGAAAAGTATACTACTTAACTTAAGCTAGTAATATATGTATACATATTTCCATTGATAAACAGTTAACCACATCATATTCAAATTTAGCTAATAAAGTCATTAAATCATAAATAATAACGAGGGTCCCTTCAGCCCCACGCGCACGTCCCGGGCACACCGCGACTGCTCCTTTCGGAGCACTTTGCACCATCTCCTTACTGAGTGCCTCACTTCAGTACCCCACTGGGCATTCAGCGCCTTTTTGAGCACTTCGTGACAGCTAATTTCTGAGCATTGCTATAATATAACGATAGAAAGCTATGAAAATGATTTCTCACGGAAAATTGTAAAAGCTGTCACAGTGGCAGAAACGTTTCCGGCTTGTTAAAAGTATATTATGACGAATATCAGTGACACTAAGTGATACTCACATCACCAGTCTGATGCTAAGTAAATGAAGCCAAAACAACAATAAAACAAGCAGTCACTTGTATCTACGAATCAATCATTATGTCTACACATATGTACGTACGCGCTGCGGAGAGAGACGCACAAACCCATGCATATATCTGAGATACTCCCTAAAGTAGGTAACAATTTGTGCAAGTATCACTCACATATACACGCGCATATGAGAAGCTATACACGTGCATCTGTAGTTATAATTTTGTAGCTGATAACTAAGTAAATTCTGGAAACGCCTAGAAGTATGGAACGAGGAAATGGAAGAGTATAAAAGAGCGCAATCTGAGCAATCAGCAATGAGTTTCATTTAAGTACGCCACCTGTCGAGAAGTAGTAGTATTGTGAGTTACTTTAATAAAGGCAATTTTGCATTATTGAATAATGGAGTTATTTATTCAACAGTTTAGTGATTCGAACGTTAGTAGAAGGTTGCAAATAAGAGGAATTGCACTAAATTCGTTATAATATTATGCGAGTTTAAACTCCTGTTAAAGTTGACGCACTGAAAAATTTGTCTGAATAATTGTTCATTTGTCGCCAAATAAGTGAATAAAAAAATAAACTTCAAGGCCCCAGTTTCATCAGTATAAGTCGGTGTGGGTTTTAGTCTAAAATATTAACGCACTTTCTTTCAAAACCTTGTAGTACCTTGGCGGTTTCAAATTGCGTAAAAAATGTTCAAAATTGTGTGCGGGTAACGGTTTAAAATTTAGGTTGAAACTTTTAGCCGTGTAAATAAAAAACTATATTAGGCGCTGTATGTGGCGGCACCGTGGTGTGATGGTGCTCCGTCTACCACACCGTATGCCCTGGGTTCACACCCCGGGCCCCGGGCAAAGCAACATCAACATTTTAGAAATAAGGTTTTTCCATGAGAAGAAAATATTTCTAAGCGGGGTCGCCCCTCGGCAGTGTTTGGCAAGCGCTCCGGGTGTATTCTTCCATGAAAAGCTCTCAGGGAGAACTCATCTGCCTTGCAGATGCCGTTCGGAGTCGGCTAAGAAACATGTAGGTCCCGTCCGGCCAATTTGTAGGGACAATCAAGAGGAGCACGACGCAAATTGGAAGAGAAGCTCGGCTTAGATCTCTTCGGAGGTTATCGCGCCTTACATTTATTTTATTTTTTTCTTATTATGTAGAAAAAAAATTATAAGACAACTTACCTAAGCTCGCAAATGCCTCGTAACCAAGAAACTTCGCACGAGTTCACATGATCTTGCGAGGTTTCCGCAGTTTATGAGAGCGTTTATGGTTTTCCAGCTTGAATAAGTTACCTATATAATTTTGTCTACTCGAAAGAAGGCAATGAGCAAAGTTAAAATACCTCTGCTTTGTTCCAGTTAGGGTGGTTCTGCCAGGTTGCGAGGACCACAGTCGAGATTTCGCGAGTTCAGCTCATCACAGTGGTGAGGAGATGATTTTAATGGTGGCAAAGCGATGACAGCAGCCCTCCAGCTGAGTCCTATTTCCTTTGAACCAACCGTACCAACGTAACGAGCGAAGGAAGCTTACCCAAAAGATCCAACTCAAAGGCGGCATTTAGCTTCAACTAAAACAAGTAAGGAAGTCTAAGTTCGGGTGAAACCGAACACACATACCCAGACCTTGAAATTCTGTTGTTGTTTGTTTTGTGTGCTTAATAGTGTACAAGTGCTGCGCAATAATGCATATACACATGGTTCTATTCTGAACAAATTTTTCTTCGAGTTATGGCTCCCGAAACATAGAAAACTGCTTAGTCATAAAAGGGGCGGTGCCACGCCCATTTTCGTAAATTTGAAGTTTTTCCTATTTATTGTTATAAATCCACTTGGGAAATGAAATACCATTGATATAAAGCTTTTTTTTGCAAAGATATAGCTTCTTTTATTCGTCCAAGACCCTTTTAAAAATATTTTATATAAAAGTGGGCGTGGTCCTTAACCGATTTCGTTACTTTTTCTTCAAAGCATTCCTTATAGTAAAGGCAACCTCTCTGCCGAAGTTTGTTACGATAGGTTTAACTATTTTGATGTATGATTAATAATATTTGTAAAATTGATTTTATCACAAGTGGGCGAAGCCACATCCGATTTTGCTCATTTTCAATAGCAATCTATTCGCAGATAAGCTCGTGTACCAAATTTCGTGAAGATATCTCAATATTTACTCAAGTTATCGTGTTAACGGATAGACGGACGGACGGACATGGCTCAATCAAATTTTTTTCGATACTGATGATTTTGATATATGAATATCTCGATTCCTTTATACCTGTACAACCAACCGTTATCCAATCGAAGTTATAATACCCTGTGTACAAGTACAGCTGGGTATAGATATGTTAACAATATTTCGGTCGAATGCCATTCATCGCATAGCCACCAACTGAGCTCACTCATTGTTAGCCACATCTCAAAATTCAAAGTTAACGAAAGTGGCTTTCGCTTTATTTTTTCTTTCTATTATGTTTTTTTTTGTCACAATTCCTTTTGTTAAATGTTTCCACCCATCTCACGACGCTTTGTTATTGTTGGTGTCGCATTTTTGATTAAAGTAAAAATCCTTCTACTGCGTAAATGATTTTGAAAAAGGAATTTTTACCGCTTACCCCCAGCCGAAAACAAAACAAATAGAAAAGGCAAATAAAGCGGAAGTTCGAAATTATATTCTGTTCATCTTTCTTTAGTGAGCCAAGCTCACAGAGTATATAAATTTTTAGGGGTGAAAAAAATCATGAAGCCATCGCGGTCCGTCCCTAATCTAATTGAAGTTTGGTATTGATATATGGATTGTTTGGCAACCATCATCCGTCGCTATATGAAATGAGGGAAATCGGACCATAGCCACGCTCACATATACATACATTAATTTTGGAAAACACAAAATGCGTGTTTATTCTGTAAATAATGCAGCTACAATAACCAAATTTCATGTGTAGGTTAAGAAACTGACTGGCAATTTAAGTTTTTATAAATTATTAAAAAGAAGTGGAGCACCGCCCCTTCAGATAAAACAATGCTTTCATATATTATTGGCAATTAATCAAAAACCGTTTAAGTTGTCGCCATAAACCTCCGTAAACTTAGTACTCTTGTCATAAGGAATG